>JAODXP020006753.1:0-65311 GCA_027497455.2 Sardinella longiceps | reverse complement strand
GACTTATCTCACAGCTCTTATCACACAACTGTATATCACCTGGTATAAACCAAAACGGTGAGCCATTTCAAAGATGATTCTGCAAAGACAAGCTTTAACAAGCTGGAACTGTAATGTGAATGTACTTGGACTCCCATGGGAGAAGACAGTGCCCTGTTGGTGTTTTGTCGATGCTGGGCTAATATTGGGGCTTTATAGAGGGTCGTAAATTGCCCGCTCATTGTTCCCCTCAGAGGGCGAGCTCTCACTCCAGTTGTTTTATGACGGTGTTTTACAAAAGAGTGTCGCCGTAAAGCTGTCATAAAGTATAATTAAGCCATCATGAGGCGCGTCGCTGTGGTGAGCGAGGGCTTTGCGCCTCGTTCCAAAGCAAGGAAGCAGTGGCACTTGAAGGCTCGTAAGTTTGAAAATGGGAAAACAATGAGGCTATGCATCTTCTCGTCACTCAGTATATCTCCATCTCTGTACTGCCTGACGTTTAAGAGTGTAAAATATTGACAGTCACGACTTTTCATGAATGAATTTCACGGATGTCAGTTCTGCTCTGGCTAAAGTGCCACATACAGTATCTCCACTTTAAATTGTCTACATCATCTCATTTTCCATATGACGTGGTGAGGCATAACTGCATAACACAGAAAAAAAACCTCTTGGCTGCAAGGGCTTTTAATAAAACTCTTTACACTCAGTTTAATCACACAAGACTTCTCCAAGCGTAATTAGGCCTATGTACTGTACAGCTCTAAAACTCAATCCTGTTCTGCCTGCAGGACTGACAATGCAGCTGGACTGCAAATGAGGGAGACCTCAGCACTGACCAGCGCTCTGGAGTTCCCTATGGCTGCCACGGAGTGGGAAGCCGAACAATACGTCTGCCGAGCCTCCTTCCACCACCTCAGCGCCACCGTCTACATCCGGGTAGAGGTCACCAGCTACGCAGCTCAACACAGTGAGTACAAATAAAATGAACATTTGAACTGGGCCATCTCTTCACCATTAACTTTTGCTGTGTTTGCTCTTGGTTTCAGCTATCCTCCATCCCAATTTATGTAAGCAGGAACCAACTCATTTGGAGCACAAATGCATCCGAGTTTTATAAATTTCAGTTTTTTTACTCTCTATTATCTTAAGGCCATGCCTGGCAAACTTCTGTCCAGGATTGTGATGCTTTATCAATTTAATTTATTAACTTGTCTCTTCTCCTTTCCTGTCTCACACACAGTGGCCGTCATTACCATTTGTTTCTCCACTGCCTTGGCCATTACACTCATCCTTGTCATCACTCTGTGTGTTTTCTGGTGAGTAGAATGAACCTGCTTCAGTGTGTTCTATTTCCTCAGGGCCTTCCTTAGGTACCATACATACTCCAAGAATATTATCCACCAGCTTCCTCTAGGGCCTAGACTGTAAGACAGAACTCTCTCTTTCTGTGAGTGTGTGTGTGTGTGTATGTATGTGTGTGTGTGTGTGTGTGTGTGTGTGTGTGTGTGTGCGTGTGTGTGAGTGTGCGTGTGTGTACATGTATGTATGTGTGTGTGTGTGAGGAAGGAGTGTTTGAGACTGGTAGACTGTAAGACAGAACTCTCTCTTTCGTGTGTGTGTGTGTGTGTGTGTGTGTGTGTGTGTGTGTGTACAGTATGTACATGTATGTGTGTGTGGAGGAAGGGTTTTTTTTTTCTTTCTGTAGGACGTTCCCCATACTGAGAACAGGTCCCCCAGGTAATCTCAGGGTAGTTCCCCCTTGTCCAATCCAGGTGGACTTTGAGCTTAGAGGCACCGCACTGAAGGCTACATGAGAAGCAGGTTGTAGTGTCTGTTGTAGTGCACATAGGCAGGTGAGAGACAAACAGGAAACCGGGCTCAGCTTACCTGATCTCCACTGTGGTTCTCTGAGCAAACCAACAACCATCAGTTAGGCTTTGCTATTCACAAACAGGATATGGCGGTGCCCATAGCACACTGCAACCTCTACTCCTCAACCACAGTGAGAGCATTTCCTCTCACAAAAACAAAACGGTCTCTGCATGTACAGTGCATGAAGTGCCTGCTCTTTATATTTCATGAAAGGCACAACATTATTGATATTATTTCATTCATACAGCAACTACTGCACTTTCATAAGTGTTCCTTTCATGACAGTTTCTTTGCACTTACAGTAAGTGCCCATGGTGCACCCTGAAAACAATATTAAACAGATTAATTACATATTTCTGTATCCTGTTTATGCTTGCAAACCTAACAGGCAATATAACATAAGAGCCACACTGAATGGGGAAATCCCATGGAGTATCTATGGTAGCAATTCAATCACTGTTAGCATTTGCACAGTGGTGACGAGAGGTTTGGTTTTGTGGGTTTTTTTTGTTTGTTTTGTTTGTTTGTTTTTTTGGTCAAGGTGGCCTCGTCGCGCCATTGCTATTCCCGATGTTGTTCCATTGGAGTCCACTGGGAGACAAGTCTTTCTGTGTCTCTCTGTCTCTCCCAGTCTCTCTGTTTGTGGCTCTGGAAGGTCAGTAGGACAGGGCGAGACAAAGGGAGCACAGCACAGGTTCTCCCATGGGGGGGGTGGTTGGTTGGGGTGCTATTTTGGGATCTGCGTCAGCCTCACCGTCACAGGCTGGGCTGGCCTGGCCAGATTCATGACAGCGTGGTGTTTGGCTCCTGCTTTGGGAATGAATTGGGCTAAACAAAGGTCATGATTAACGAGGTGGTGCTCTATAGATGAATGCAGGGGAGATCAGTGATGATGTCAGGTGTTTGTGCAGAGGTCTCTGCTACTGTGAATTGGCAAGCCAGAAACAGGACAGCTATCTCAAACATGGGCAACAGTGCCCTCCAGTGGACACCTTTGCTTTTGCAAGAACATGTCTGTGTATGACTGAGTGAGTGTGTCTGTGTGTGTGTGCAGGTGTCTATAATAAATATATGTAGTATAACTGAGTGGTCTGGACATTTCATATTGTACAAACTGTGTATATGACTTTTCTCTCTCCCTGTATCTGTAGCAAGAGACATGTCAGCCCTCCAGAAAAGGTATTTTTCTCTTATTTTCACAATTCCTGACTTTCGCTGTTCCACAAGTCTGTAATGGTCTTAACCCCTCCATGCCATGTTATTTTTCAGAATCACCGTAAAAACCATGAGTCCATTGCTAACTTGACTTCTCTCATGCATGACCCACGATCACCCGAGCTGAAGAAGGCTGCAGTCCCAGGGGTCAGAGGTCATCACTGCGCTGAGCTGGTCTCCATCGTCCTTGTGCAGAGGACAACCGTTTGAGAGTATATTTAGTGAATAGAGGAATATCAGATTTTCTACTGTAAAACCATGTTTTGTTTTAAACCAAGTTGAGTTTAAAGCAGGTGACCTTTTGAACTTCTATACTTGATCATACTGAGTAAGTTGAATGGTGATTTGGGATGTGAATGTAACAAACTTTGAATTTGAGTGAAATAACAGGTCAGGTGTGCTGCTAGCAAATTTAATGAGCTGACAATGCGCATGTCAGGGTGAGAGAGCCCATAGACCCACCATCCACTCAGGCCACAATCTCAGCGTTGATCATTTTGACTTTAAATCATATCGAAATATTCATTTGCTATGTGGTCAGATGTCAGAATCGATTTTAAAGTCCGTTTGAACAGTTTTCTTTTTTCGATAACATGATCATTTTGGTGTTTAAGTTACCTGCAGTTCATCATGACGTGTATATAGCTACCTGCCACTTGCCGTTTTTCTCTCACAATGAAAACATTGTGCAAATGTCTTTTCATATCATGAACCACAAATAGTCGTCAGTAGTTTTCACCAAAAACAAAACCTTTTCACTTGCAATATTTCAACGTATAGGTTTCAGCCGAGTCTATTGCGTACTACAGACGCCCTACAGCATTGCATTAAAGAAGACCATGGTTTGAGTCTCCATATATCACGGATGTATTACTATTTCCTACTCTGAATAACAATAGACAAGTTTCTTTTACACAGCAAGTCTGTGAATGACACAGTGGTTATTGTCAGTTTTGTTTTCTCAGTAATAACAGTCCACAGTTTCAAGTTGACCATCAGTATCTTTGAATGGAAACCTGTGGCTTTAAGGTAGGAATTGAGATGACAGGGGTACCTCTGATGCCTATTCACTTAAAGGCAGCATAAAGAAGTCTACTCTTTAAGACCACACAAATGTCCCATCCAGAGTTTTTATCAGATCTTTTGGGTTTGAATGTTAATGGGACCAGGGTCAAGTCAAGTCAAGTCACTTTATTTACAATATAGCACATTTCTGACAACAGAGTTGATCCAAAGTGCTTATAAACACATAAAAATAATAATAATAATAATAATAATAATAATAATAATAATAATAATAATAATAATAAATTAAAAAGGTGAAGGAAACAGCCTCCAGTCACAGTCATGTGACGTTGATTTATTATGCACAACTGTATGATTTTGTTATGCCTTTTGAAGTACATCTTTTGTTTTTCATTTTGTTTTGGTGATCGTGTCATGTAATAATCATGTTACTGTACTGTACCTGAACTGTTTTGTAAGCCTACGTCAGACATCAGGATATTGAAAAGTATTTGCAGCCAATTTTGTATGCATTGCATAATGTAGCACCATATCTCAGGTATATTGTTAAGTAAAATCTTAATTTTGAATGTAGGTTTTCACTTTTTTTTTTTTAATATTTCATACATACCGAAGGTGTATTCAATTCCAAAGCATTATTCTGAGCACTGCTTGAGTTGCATTGTATTTTTTTAGTTATTATTTTTTTTTTTATTTCAACTGTCTTATCCCGCAGATAATCCAATAAAGTTTACAATTAAATGGGAACTATGCAACTATTTCTAACTATTCACTGATGCAACTATTCACTATGCTACTATTTCTAACCATTTTCCAAGTATTTACCTTAAAATAAAAGGTTTTTGTCACAGTGATGCTTGTAAGATGAACACTTCATGGTTTGATTGGTGGTTTCAACTTCGCATCTGGACAGAGATTTGGAAAATGTAAATTTTGTGCTGCCGGTCACAGCCAGTTGCTCTGGAGTCATTATATTGGGCAGCTCTGTTTAGAAAAATTTGTGAGTGTAAACTGAGAAAAGGGAATAGCAAATCCTACATAGGGAGGTCTGTGGTCAGTGGTGCTAGCCTGTCATAAGCCCGACCATAATACTGCTGTTCATCCGTCTCGGAGGTTCCTTAACCTGACGCAATTATACTGCGGGGGGGAGGGCATTCACTTCTGGTTAGAAACGATTGGACAGCTCGTCTAATCAGCTTCGCTTATTGGCCGGTAGACTCTCTACCGATGTAAACATGCCCCAGAAAACCGTTCCCAGAACATGGATACAGATGAACATTCGTATTATGGGCGGGCTATGTCAGGCTACAGTGGTGCTACCCATATAAAAATGTATTCTTGATGCTATACTGCACTGGTGCTAGTCTTTGTTGCCATCTAGTGGCAAAACTAAATGCTTTGACAATTGTTAAACTGATCACTTCACCAGAGTTTCTGCTATGACAAGTAGAAAGTACATAGCAGGGAGATAACCTAGACTTGGCTGCCAAAAACATCTTATTGTGGTTAGCTGTAAAAAGGGACTTTTGTAATATCATGGTATTAAGTAATACTCAATGTCAATTTGAGAATGAGTTAGGAAACTTTATGGGATGCCTAATTTCAGTGTTTTCTCTGCTGACAGCCAGCATTATGCTTCAATGTTTTCCATGGTGACTGCCTTTGGGAAACTTGGGAAACTTTGGGAAACCTGCCAGTTCAAATTTTTGAAGTCCTCCTTAGCTTGTCCAGGTCCTTAAGTGTGAAACAAATGACGTGTTTGTGTCACATCTTTTCACTATGAATGTGAATGCCAAGGTTCTAAATATACTTGAACTTGAACTACAGATGAGTTGGCCTTGTGGTAGAGAACTTGCCTCTCAATCGGGAGATTGTGAGTTCGTCTCGCGGTCGGGTCATACCAAAGACCATCATAAAATCAGTGCCCCAGCCTGGTGCTCAGGTATCTAGACGGAGTGGGTAAAGTTAACACATCCTCCTACCAGAGGACTAACCCCCACATTTAGTCATACTGCCCTGTACGGCCATGTGACCTTGGGTTAGAGAAACGGAGATGGAGATGGTTAACTTAAATATACTTATGAGTAAGTAATGTAAATGTTTCATCAATTCATACTTTTAATATAAGTTTGTATGTTAGTCATTTGGTCACATGTTAAAGGGGGTCTTGAACGGAAAACCAATTTTACCATGATTAGCAACCCCATTCGACTACTGTTCTGAGCATGGCACATGACATGTAATGATTATTATGTTAAAGCTGTATTCGGCAAGTCTACGTAATTCTGAGACTTAAGCAAAAAAAAATCTAAATCATACAACTCTGGTCCCTCCACCAGTGTCTACTACGCTCCGCAACAGCTTCTCAAACCCCTCCTACGCTGTAGCACGTTGTCAGCGGCAAGGAGGTTATATATAAACTGGAGACAACGACTAAGTCCCGCCCTCCATAGAACTGAATGGCCGAGGCTAGGCTAGTAAATGCGGTGAATTGACAGTCAACGCCATTGTGAACACTGGAGGTAACAGACCAGGCCATGCCCATGCTGCCCATGCGCAAAGTTCCAAAGTTGGAAATGACGCATGGACTCACGTTGAATCTCTTTGCAACAACAGTAGTCCTTCAGTCCAGACAGTGGTGATAATGCACCTAGATTGTTAACAATACAACGCGAGGAAGAAAGTTCTGTCGAGAACGTGCCTGAAGTTTTTATAGCAATCATGACAGTCCATTTTTTTTCACAAGCTCCTCAAGAAATAAGCAAAGACTAACCAGAGATCATGAAATATTGCTTTTACTCTCCCCGGAGAAATAACATTTCACATGTAACCGCCCACCAACTTGTAAGTGCATGAGTGCTCGTGCTCAGCATGACTCTCGTGCATGCGCTGCCATGGTTCGGATTGTGACTCCATACTTAAATATGGCGATGCTAAAGTGCCGCCGCTAATCTGCGCGTTCTTGACCCCCTGGTCAGCGGCTTGCTCACAGCTGTGATCGACAGGCAGCTATCCCTCCCTCCGAACCTGATTGGTGGAAGGCTACAGGGAGCGCTGAATTTTTGCAAACACAATTACAGCATTTAGATGGAGCTACAAATTTATTTATTTTTTCAAAATATAACCTTGTAATGTACTACTTCAAGAAAAATGTGACACTTCTATGAAATGTGACTTTAAAAGTTGCTGAATAAGGCTTTAATTAATAAATCAAAACTGTGATGTGGCCATGTTTAGATGCACACAAGTTTTATGATGTTTCTCTGAGGAAAGTGTATTTATCATCAAACTACTTTTTCAAGTGTTACCATCAAGACAGTATCCTGCATGGCCCTGGAACCTGTAATTAGGGGAACTGTTTTCATTCCAAATGCAATGGCACTCATTCAACAACTAATGACCTCTAAACGTTAACTGTATTCTTGTGGCAGGCAAAGTAATCAATTATTTTGTAACATCTATTTATGTGGATAATTTTGACTCAAATTACGTCTTTAACCACAGATTAGAGAATTATATGAAAAAAAAAGTATTAGGAACTAAACTGTCTTGCAATTACTGTAACAGTACATGATGATTATCTTTATTATGGCCCTTAATGGAGTGGAGGATGATGCAAGAGGCATGTTTACCAAGATGATGATGGTCACTAAGGGAGAGGCCATTAGTCCACTGTAAGGTACAAGTCCTAAGTGGGCAATTTAAACTCATTCCCAAAGGAGATCATGGAGACTCAGCAGTGGCCAACAGTGCCCTCTGATTAGCCCTTAAGGGACTGCACCCTGCCTCCGTGTCCACAACACAGAGTAATCACCACACCCCACACTTTCTCTCTGTGTCTAGCAACACATTTAGATTTCAGACAATAAGTAATTGATCACAGTGGTTTGCTGCATACATTATGAAGAATAGAGCAGTTCTCTAAATGTACTTTTACCAGACTGGACTTAACCATACCATTCAAAGTCTAGCCCTAGGGGTTAGATAATAAATTTTGTGTTCCTTCTTTCTTTTTCATGATTGGTGTAGCAGTCCTTGGAGACCTTGAGACCCTTGAAATGAGAGAGTCCTGACAGATGCCCTTTGTCTCTTTTTTTTTAGTTTGTAGAAGCATCAACTTCAATTCATTGCCTTATAGCATGGTGAAAACTGTATCTTAACACATACACAAACATGACCAACAAACAAAATAAAGATGTCTAGCTGCACTCACATGGGAATGCATCAGGCAGTTCCTCAGACTTTACAGGATCTCAGAGATGCCTTTACACCCGGGATTCTCAACCCTTTGCAAACTGGGCCCCCCTACAGCGGGTTCATTGCATTTGACCCAGCCCCAACCCCACAACCGGTAACGGAGCTTTTCATTGACAGAGAAAATACCGCTCCATCACACTTACCTAACTTGATTTATTTGTATGTATACCTTAACAAATAACACTTAACAAGTAGGCCTACAATTAGAGACCGTACAAACCATTTTTTTAATCTTATAAGGGAACTCTTGGGGGCGAGTCGGGACGAATGAGATAGGGGACGAATGAAACATTGCGATTTTGTCTGAATGTAACAAAGACAAGCGTGTTTGGGACACATCATAGTGCATTATAGCCTCCATATGACTGTCAAATATTTTTGGTTACATTTTTGAATCACAGAATCACAGACTATAATTATTTTTTGATGGTCCAAAGTAAATGTAATGGTTGAATTATTAAAATACAACAACTATTATTCATAAAATTGTTCAATTTTATTCTTGTCCAGTAGCCCAATTCCTGCTCTTTCCAATCCCAAACTTTAATTTTGCCTGCTAGTTCACACGGAACGTAAACCATGCGATAAAGGCAGGTGCCTGTGTCCCCACCAGGGCCTTACGCCTAGCCTAATTAACGCGACCATTGTTCATAAATGAACTGTGGTCTAGCAAAACGCACTAGTACTGTTGTGTCTTTACCACAACATAGCATTTAAAAGAACAATGCTGACTCTGAGATAGTTGTTTCATATGAACTCATTTACTGTACTTCTGGTCACCAACAGGGAGAAACCAATAATTATATGGAGTGATTCAACATTAAGAAATAGATCTCCTTGGATACTACACTCCTCCCTTTTTAGATTTATGCTACAAATCATAACATATCTTTTGTAACACATTCCGTTTCAGCTTGTAACACCTTCAATATAATCAAACACATTGTGTTCTGTTGTGTTAAACACATGTTTTGTTTTTTTTTTTCTTTTTTTAAAGAACAGTCCATGAAACTTTTGTTTCAGTCTAGTTTTATTTTTGGTCGTGCCCTGATTCTATCAGGATAGCGCCTAGGGACTTGAAGTGCACTCCGCAGTTGGGGGTGTTACACTGCTGTCAGTTTCGTGATTTGAGTTGGGTGAAAGGCCAGGTGGACATGCTGGATGTTCAGGGGTCTTTGGTTGAATATTCAATATCTTATCCACATGACATCTCCAAGTATGCTCGCCAACGTCCACCTCATTCATTAGCGGTCCACTCCTTGTTACTATCCTTCCAGGTGTCCACTTGTCCACTCGATAATCACATGCTAACACTTGTTGTCCCACATCAAAACTCGTTGCATCACTTCACAAAGTCTTGAACTGTTTATTCTGCATTTCCCCCTGCAGATCTGGTTTTAGGATGTCAATGTGAGATCTCAGGAGTCTGTTCATAAATGGCATTGCTGGTGTTTGGTTTGTTGTTGCATAACAGCGTATATAAATAGGAAGTTGTCCACTTTGAAGCCATGTTGAAGAGAGATGTTCTCTTCGACCATGACTTACACTGACTTTTTAAAGGTTTGTACGAACCGTTCTGCTAAACCATTCGTTACAGGATGCTGCGGTGCAGACCTAAAGTGTTTAATGCCATTCTTCTTCACAAAAAGTTGAAACTCCTCAGAAATAAACTGAGGGCTGTAATCACTCACAATTTGTTCAGGTAGTTCATTCCTGGAGAAGATGTTCCTCAAAACAGAAATAGTCTTCTCTTATGACCTCTGGCCATTTTGAAAGAGCATCCTCAGCTACTAGGAACATAGAATTCATAAATGGGCAGGTGCATTTTGAATGCTATGGCATCCTGTACAGGTTTTGGTGATGTCCTAAATTTGTTTATCAATTCCCGGCCACCACACGTAGCTAAGGGCTAGGCTCTTCTTTTTGACAGTTCCCAAGTGACCCTTATGCAGACTTTCCAACTGTGGTACGAAGCTTAGAGGGCACTACCACACGTGATTCACACGCTGAGAACATAGGAAAACTGGAATTGCCATAGGCAGGGCCCAGGCATGGACTGGCCATAGGGCATACAGGGCAATGCCCGGTGGGCCGACGGTCATTTTTGGGCCGAGGTTGTCATTTACTCTTAATTTTCATGAAGGATATTGGGCTAGTTTAATCAAATCTCTAATGTTCATGCAATATTTCCAACTTAGAGGGTTATTTTAGCTAGCCACAACATTATTATTATTGAATAAAATCATGGAGGGCCGCCATGGCCAAAAATGCCCAGGCCATTTTTTTGTCCCAGTCCGGCCCTGGCAGGGCCTCTCTGTCAATCTGTGCATAGTTGCGTTCTGCACTTGACAGAGACCTGGATGTGAATGCAAGTGGGCACTCAGAGCCATTGTCCATAGTGTGTGGTAAGACAGCGCCAATGCCATATAGGGACGCATCGCATGCAAGTCGAATGGGCCGTGATGGATCATATTGGGTAAGTACTTCGTCAGAAGTCTTGTCTTGTCTTGTCTTTTTGTTTCAACAAATGCCTTCTCACAATGTTCTGACCAATTCAATTTGACTCTTACTTGTAACAAGGCATTCAGTGGATATAGCATTGAAGCAAGGTTTGGGAGAAACTTGTGGTAATAGTTTACCAGACCCAGATATGAACTTAGCTGTGAAACATTTTCTGGTTTAGGTGCTTTCAGCACTGCTTAAAATTTCTCTTGTGATTTCTGTAAGCCATGTTTGTCAATGACATGTCCACAATATGAGATTTCATATTTTTAAAAAATTCACATTTCTCTCTTTGCCCGAAGGCCATACCCATTAAGCCTGGTGATCACCTTGCTCAGGTTTTGAAAATGTTTTTTTGTCGTCTTTCCCTGTCACCAGTATATCGTCAAGGTATTCTCCCCTAGATTTTGCAACATGAAGGTGCTGAATACGTCCCAAATCAGTCTTTTTTCTAGCCTTGAGATACCTGCGCAAGTCCACCTGTGGCAATTAGTTTTGACAGGCAGCATGAAAGGAAGGTGCGAAAATCGAGGTATTTCCCAGGACCTAGACAGAACAGATCTGAATTACTGTATCAGTGCTAAATGATTTCATTACGAAACCCCACAACATTTTCCCATTCAGTAAATGTACACAACCCATGAATGCTGCACATGGTGCACTCATGAAAAATGAATTATTTATCTATATGCTCGGTCTCGCAATCCAAGCAATTTAAAGATCATTAATAAGGGTATTCAGGAAAGTAAATGCAGAGGTGTAATTATGTCTAATAGCCTATAGGCTTTACTTCATGAAGTAAATGCATAACTTCATATCTTAGAGTAATGTTGTGCTGTGCTTCAGTCTCCTAACTTGAAACTGTGCGTACAGCAGGTCCTGACTATACGTGAATCTGAGCAAAAATTGTTGTTGCATACCCCCCAAAAGTGAGTAGTTGTGCCCCTGATCCATATGATTTTCCTGTCTTTTTCTGATATGCTATGCTACTCTAAGCATGACGGGTCATCTTAATCACTATTTGTATTGTCTGAATTTTCACATTCTGTTACTTTGTGCATTTGCTTTGCTTTAGGTTTGACACTTTGGTTCTTTTTGTCAGGTTTCTCTTTCAGTACTGTTTTGCAAGCTTTTTCTGTATGGCCTGGATTACGGTACTCTCTGCAGGTGTTTTCTTTAAACCATCATCATTTGCATTATGGGAGCACATCACATCAATTAGATGTGTTTTGAGATTTCCTGAATTCCTCCTTTGGGGATTTTCCATTGAAGAGCGTCTGTATTCACTGAATTCCCTCTAGACAGACACCAAGAACTATATAAAGATGTATGGCTAAGCAAGCAGGCTTTTGGAGAGAAGACATGGTTGTCAGCAGTACTGTCAGCTTTTACAGGCAGAGGACAGTCACTACACCAAAAAGACCAGCATAGATTGTAAGAGCAAGCTAACCAAGAATTCTGCAGTGATGATAGAAAATTGTATCTTAACTTGGAATAATACCAGCTGCCTAACATGGATTGTGATGGTGTGTGTGGCCTATATTGAATGTTATGTCTTTCAGGTGTGACTTTCAAAGATGAATGAATCAAAGATGAATGAATCATCAAGCAAGATCTCTTTGACTCTCACAGTTTATGAAGACATGGGCTCTACAAGATATGCATTACTTGTTTTTGTCATCATGATATACATTGTTACCATATTAGCCAGTGTAACACTTATGCTGTTAATTGTTTTAGATACATCCTTACATAAGCCAATGTATATATTTTTATTTAGTTTAATATTGAATGGGTTGATGGGAAGCACGGCTGTTTGGCCAATAACAATGAATAGGCTTTTAACAAATGACTCCCTGATCTCATATGAAGCATGCCTTACACAGGCTTTTGTGGCTGGCACCTACGGAGCTTGCAATTTCTCCATGCTGACAGTGATGGCTTATGACAGGTTTGTGTCCATATTTAAGCCTTTGCAGTACCACAACATCATGACTGCACAGCGGGTAAAACTGTTGACATTTATGGCCAACTTCGGCCCTGCTGCAGTAGTGTTTGGGCAAATATGGCAATCGTCTCAAATAGCACTGTGCAAATATCAGGTTCATAAGATGTTTTGTGATACTTTAACCATTATCAGCGTATCATGTCATAGTTACTCCATTAAAACATTTAGCAACGTGTATGGTATGATTACTATATTTCTTTTTGCAGCCTTGCCAATGGTTCTAATTTTAATATCATATGTGAAAATTCTAGTGTTATGCTTGAAAGTTTCCAGAAATACAAGAAAGAAAGCATTTGAAACCTGTGCTCCACATTTAATTATTTTTGTAAACTTCTCACTGGTTACATTGTTTTCACTCTTTTATAATCGATTTAATCCTCAGTTGCCGGTAGAGGCTAACATTATATTGTCAATTAATTGTATTCTTGTTCCACCATTGATGCAACCAATAATATATGGTATAAGAACGAAGGAAATTCAACAAAGTTTCTCAAGAGCAAGGAGAAAAATCTTTTGCCCTGTCTAAATACCAGCTAGCACCCAAATTTGCTTCATCATCAGTATTTCCTTTCTGTGTGGCAGTTGGGTTAAAAGAGACTGTTTAACATGGTGTAAATTACAGTAAATTTAAAAGCTTTTAAATCCAAGCTTACAAGAACCTCAACTGACTCACAAAATGCATGTTTGTGTAGACATGTCCAGATATTGCTAAAGACACCATTTGGGGGATGTGATAAACCCAGGCGCGTAACTACCGCAGGTTCAGCGGGTGCGGCCGCACCGGGGCCCGTGGCCTTGCAGGGCCCGTCCGTCGCCACCTCTGAAGAGATCAGTAACGTTTCTATCTGAACACTTCAGATACGTACGGGCCCCTTGAAAGAAGCAGTGAACCCCTCTATGTAACAGCGTTCGCCTGAACATAAATTACTTGCATCCAAACAATGTCGAAGAGAGACATGCGGACGTTTAGCTTTAAGTATATAAATGACCGTTATAGGCGTAATTTACCCTGAATCTCACTTCATGGTGACACCTGAAATATTGTCCAACTTAATAGGGCAATGTAAACTATAGGCAAATGTGTATAAATTATTATCAACATATAGAGATAATAATCAGCGAAGTGAACAACAACTTGTATTTTGGTAGTCTAATTTGTGGGATAGCCTGCGGTAGCCTAATGAACCTGCGCATTAGGCTACGTGCAGAGTTGATAGCTATGAGTCGAAATATAAACAGAAGGGGTTTTCATAAAAAATCTGATCCCAACATGTATAGCAGGATATCTGTAACGTAGAATATTATTTGAGGTGGCATCTCTCGTTTAAATGAAGGCCAGTTTCAGTCACTAAAAATGTCTGGGCTACTTTTGTTTAAAAGTTTACTAGGCTGTTTGCAGCAGTTAGACGGTAACGTTAGTGAAGGTTTTTTTCTAATATGGATGAGTGGAGAGTTTTCATACGTGGAAAAGAAGAATCGAGATAGAGACAATTTTACTTAAAATCAGACGAGGACTGCTCAAAAGTAAGTTAAGAGTTTTGTGCATGGTGCGCCGTCACCAATGTTTCTCCTCTTTATTTAGGCTAATGAATGAATGGTGCGCTCGCTGTCATCAATTTGTGTCTTTGGTGTGGTAACGTTAACGTTATGATTAGCCTGGGATAGGCCGTTAACGTTACTTGTGTTTCATCATCTTCTCTGGCATTCGTGGACATTGTGCTTAGGGGGACCACCTTGATAATCTTGCTTGAGCAGCACGGGGCAAGAGAGACTCACCACTAACGTTAACATTTGTGCATAGCAGAGGCTTTTTATCCAAAGCAAGGGTGAAGTGCAAGAGGGTGATCTTGTGCATAGTTGGCTACATTTGTCATTTATGTGTACATTGAGTCCGTTTTGACGTTTGATGCAGATGATGAGTAATAGCCTACATGTAAGCTAGAGTTAGGCTAACACCAGAGTCCATTTAGGGATATGTCTCCATCAGTGGCGGCTGCTGGTTTTCAGATAGGGAAGCTCAGATTGTGCGATCGGTATTTTTTCTTTTTTTCATTTAAACTATTTAATTCTGTTTTTAATGTCATGGGCTGTCACATTTGTCAGGTTTATTTTTTTCTATTGAAATATGCATAATTTAATTGTAGTAATTTAATTGCATTTGAATGACAACATACACTATATAGTGGCTTAAACTGTTTAAATTATTCAGATGCAAAACCCTCCCAAGTCAATTTGCAATGAATTACCAGAAATAATTCCCTAATAATTCCTTTAAACATGCTTTATTATTGGAGCCATATTATAGGGTTCTCTTTGTCAAGAGGTTAAAATAATGTCTGACCTCAAAACACACATCTGTAAAGTACCATGACTCTGTTTTGGTCCCCTTCTCTTGTCTCGTTCATGATGAGCTGCTACGTTCTCATTTCAGAGCTGGCCTTAGTAACCATAGCAACATTTGTTTACAGATCTCTTGCCTGAAAATTTGGCTAATCACTATCAGACGAAGATTAGCTATCTTTGCTAGCTCTATTAAGTAGTGACAGAGGCAAGAATCACTGATGAAAATCAAAAGTCACTTGTGAGTTCGTGTGTACATCAATCAATGAACTAAATAATAGAGAATAAAATCATGGACATGGGCAAAGTATTATTAATAACGATAACACAGACAAAGAGAGTAAATTTGTTGTTGGTACAGGCTCAACATTGCTTAGCTTGTCTATTAGCCGGTAGCTAGGAACAGGAACAGTGTGAGAGAGACAGAATGCCAATCAAAGAGGTCCAAGTATCTTGTCAAATCATGAAACGGAAGCGAGTTGTCCGAGCCCGCCCTCTCCCATTGACCCCCAGTGAAACAGAGCTTCCCTGGAAATGACGTATTTTGCGTATTTTTGCCGAATTAGCCAATAAACGCCGGGTAGCGTTGTCCATGGCCGGGGTAACGTTGTCAATGGCCCTCTATGGAGCTGGACAGCAGGTTGTCAATGGGATTCTAATGGCAAAACTTTCGTGAGTTTAGAGACCCGAAATGACATTTCTGAACAACGAAATCGAAACAGTTTGAAACGGTGTTGATATTAATAGACAATAGAAGTGACTGACACACGTTTAGCATGTTTTATTAATAGTATGTACGGTTTTTTTGGAGAAATTTTAGGGGAAGCTGAGGTTCCCTTGCTGTCTTATGATAGCCGCCTCTGGTCTCCATAATTTCTTGGGCTAAGGGGGGCCCGCAATGCACAGTCGCACCTGGGCCCGTGACACACTTGTTACGCCACTGGATAAACCTAACATTTCATGAGTCAAAACTTGTGATTGACATTTTATCTATATAGACACAGAGAAGACAGACCATTTTGTCAGACTCTATTGTACACAATGATGATCAATAATGCTATGACTGGTAATGTGGATTTCAACCTCAAAATTGAAAATGTGTGGAAAGAAATGCACCTGAAAAGGTGATTGCTTAAAGCAAAATTATTTGGGAGGCCTCTTCTTTGTTCTATGCTGATATTACAATAAAACATACGTTCAAAGAGTTAAGATTTTATAAATATTTATATATTTGACACATTTAGTTTGTCCTGTTGATGCATTGATGGTCATATGTGCCAGCATTTTCTTTTTTTCATGAACATGACCTAGCCTGGCGAATGCCAAACTAAAAATCACGATTGATATTTAGTCTGGAGACCTACCTATTGGATCTCTCGTAGCGGAAGCATCATTTACGATTGTCCAGAGGCGTTTATTGGGCGCTATGAATCTCTATCATAGCATCTGTACGTAGCTCAGAAGAGCCATTGTCCATAGTGTGTGGTAAGACAGCACCAATGCCATATAGGGACGCATTGCATGCAAGTCGAATGATAGTCAGATCATATTGGGTAAGTAGTTCGTCAGAAGTTATCTTGTCTTTTTGTTTCAACAAATGCCTTCTCACATTGTTCTGACCAATTCCATTGGACTCTTACTTGTAACAAGGCATTCAGTGGATATAGCACTAAAGCAAGGTTTGGGAGAAACTTGTGGTAATAGTTTACCAGACCCAAATATGAACTTAGCTGTGAGACATTTTCTGGTTTAGGTACTTTCAGTACTGCTTAAAATTTCTCTTGTGATTTCTGTAAGCCATGTTTGTCAATGATATGTCCACAATATGAGATTTCGTATTTTTAAAAAATTCACATTTCTCTCTCTTTGCCCGTAGGCCATACCCATTAAGCCTGGTGAGCACATGGCTCAGGTTTTGAAAATGTTTTTTGTCGTCTTTCCCTGTCACCAGTATATCGTCAAGGTATTCTCCCCTAGATTTTACTTTGACATCAAGGTGCTGAATACGTCCCAAATCAGTCTTTTTTCTATCCTTGAGATACCTGCGCAAGTCCACCTGTGCCAATTAGTTTTGACAGGCGGCATGAAAGAAAGGCGTGAAAATTGTGGATATAAAACTATTTCCCAGGACCCAGACATAACAGGTCTGAATTACTGTATCAGTGCTAAATGATTTCATTACGAAACCCCACAACATTTTCCCATTCAGTAAATGTACACGACCCATGAACGCTGCGCATGGTGCACTCATGAAAAAAGAATTATTTATCTATATGCTCGGTCTCTGCAATCCAAGCAATTTAAAGATCATTAATAAGGGTATTCAGGAAAGTAAATGCACAGGTGTAATTATGTCTAATAGCCTTCAGGCTTTACTTCATGAAGTAAATGCATAACTTCATAATTCTCTTAGAGTAATGTTGTGCTGTGCTTCAGTCTCCTAACTTGAAACTGTGCGTACAGCAGGTCCTGACCATCTGAGCAAAAATTGTGGTTGCATACCCCCCAAAAGTGAGTAGTTGTGCCCCTGATCCATATGATTTTCCTGTCTTTTTCTGTTATGCTATGCTATGCTGCTTTAAGCATGACAGGTCATCTTCATCACTTTTGTATTGTCTGAATTTTCACATTCTGTTACTTTGCGCATTTGCTTTGCTTTGGGTTTGACACTTTGGTTCTTTTTGTCAGGTTTCTCTTTCAGTACTGTTTTGCAAGCTTTTCCTGTATGGCTTGGATTACGGCACTCTCTACAAGTGTTTTCTTTAAACCATCATCATTTGCATTATGGGAGCACATCACATCAATTATGTGTTTTGAGAAAGTTTGTTGTTTGAGATTTCCTGAATTCCTCCTTTGGGAATTTTCCATTAAAGACCATCTGTATTCACTGAATTCCCTCTAAACAGACACCAAGAACTATATAAAGATGTATGGCTAAACAAGCAGGCTTTTAGAGTGAAGACATGGTTGTCAGCAGTACTGTCAGCTTTTACAGGCAGAGGTCACTACACAAAAAAGACCAGCAGAGATTGTAAGAGCAAGCTAACCAAGAATTCTGCAGTGATGATAGAAAATTGTATCTTAACTTGGAATAATACCAGCTGCCTAACATGGATTGTGATGGTGTGTGTGGCCTATATTGAATGTTATGTCTTTCAGGTGTGACTTTCAAAGATGAATGAATCATCAAGCAAGATCTCTTTGACTCTCACAGTTTATGCAGACATGGGCTCTACAAGATATGCATTACTTTTTTTGGTTATCATGATATACATTTTTACCATATTAGCCAGTGTAACACTTATGCTGTTAATTGTTTTAGATACATCCTTACATAAGCCAATGTATATATTTTTATTTAGTTTAATATTGAATGGGTTGATGGGAAGCACGGCTGTTTGGCCAATAACAATGAATAGGCTTTTAACAAATGACTCCCTGATCTCATATGAAGCATGCCTTACACAGGCTTTTGTGGCCGGCACCTACGGAGCTTGCAATTTCTCCATGCTGACAGTGATGGCTTATGACAGGGTTGTGTCCATATTTAAGCCTTTGCAGTACCACAACATCATGACTGCACAGCGGGTAAAACTGTTGACTTTTATGGCCAACTTCAGCCCTGCTGCAATAGTGCTTGGGCAAATATGGCAATCTTCTCAAATAGCACTGTGCAAATATCAAGTCCATAAGATGTTTTGTGATATTTTAACCATTATCAGCGTATCATGTCATGGTTATTCCATTAAAACATTTAGCAACGTGTATGGTATGATTACTATATTTCTTTTTGTAGCCTTGCCAATGGTTCTAATTTTAATATCATATGTGAAAATTCTAGTGTTATGCTTGAAAGTTTCTAGAAATACAAGAAAGAAAGCATTTGAAACCTGTGCTCCACATTTAATTATTTTTGTAAACTTCTCACTGGTTACATTGTTTTCACTCTTTTATAATCGATTCAATCCTCAGTTGCCGGTAGAGGCTAACATTATATTGTCAATTAATTTTATTCTTGTTCCGCCATTGATGCAACCAATAATATATGGTATAAGAACGAAGGAAATTCAACAAAGTTTCTCAAGAGCAAGGAGAAAAACCTTTTGCCCTGTCTAAATACCAGCTAGCACCCAAATTTGCTTCATCATCAGTATTTCCTTTCTGTGTGGCAGTTGGGTTAAAGGAGACTGTCTAATATGGTGTAAATTACAATAAATTTAAAAGCTTTTAAATCCAGGCTTACAAGAACTTCGACTGACTCGCAAAATACATGTTTGTGTAGACATGTCCACATATTGTTAAAGACACCATTTTGGGGGATGTGATAAACCTAACATTTCATGAGTCAAAACTTGTGATTGATATTTTATCTATATAGACACAGAGAAGACAGACCATTTTGTCACACTCTATTGTACACAATGATGATCAATAATACTATGACTGCTAATGTGGGCTTCAACCTCAAAATTGAAAATGTGTGGAAAGAAATGCACCTGAAAAGGTGATTGTTTAAAACTAAATTATTTGGGAGGCCTCTTCTTTGTTCTAATCTATGCCAATATCGCAATAAAACATACGTTCACAGAGTTAAGATTTTATAAATATTTATATATTTGACACATTTAGTTTGTCCTGTTGATGCATTGATGGACATATGTGCCAGCATTTTCTTTTTTTCATGAACATGACGTAGCCTGGCAATTGCCAAACTAAAAATCACGAGTGATATTTAGTCTGGAGACCTAATTATTGGATCTATCGTAGCGGAAGCATCGTTTACGATTGTCCAGAGCCGTTTATTGGGCGCTATGAATTTCTATCATAGCATCTGTACATAGCTCAGAGCCAATACCAGAGCCACCACGTGACGTAAAATACAATCAAGGGCCGTACTAGTCCCTTTTTGTTCCGTGATTGGATACCGAAAGCAGGCGAGAAAATCGACCATGGTCACCATGTTGCTTTGCAGAGTGAAATGAAATAAGCGGCAAAGGAGCATGGGAACTCCCAGGCTAGAACATGACCCCAAACATGGCCAAACATGCGTTGTCCAATTTTATCTTTAGCTTAGCATAGGCGCTGGAAAGTAGAGTTGCCAAACAGTTGCGATCTGGCAACATTACATTCCAGCGTATATGCTGAGGTAAAAGCTAAAAAATGGGGAAAATTGGGGATGCCATATAGGAAAATGCAGGCACTGAGACCAAAATGCCTTTACCCACATATGTAACTCCAGGTAAGGGGGTGAACAACCAATTTTCATAAAGAGGTGGAATATTCCTTTAATAATACCATATCATTGACTTATTTAGGCTGTTTATTTATTTATTTATTTTTGAATGAAAAAAGAGGGAGAACAAAGTAGGCCAACTACAGCGCACACAGATCACTCAAATCTGTGTAACATCCCCACCGTTAAGAAAATAAATTGGGGGTAAATTGGATTCAACAATAAAAATAAAAACAAAACCCAACAATTATCACCAAATGCAAGTTCACACAATAAATCATGACTTAACTGAAGAAAATGCATAAGTATAAATAGAAAGGACAACTTATCCGCCATCAGTGTCTCTCACACAAAAAAGGTTATCAAGTATAACAGTTCAGTCATATTGTGGCTATATAATTGTAGGCTAACCGTTACATTAGGGGGGGGAGGGGGTGGGGGGCTGTGAACACGCCCTGGCTACACCATACCTTACAGAACTACAGGTATGTCTCATAGTAATTATCAGTCCTAATATGAAAAAAAATACATATAGGTTATAGGCCTATATGTTGGCTAATTTATGAGCATTGTAATCCCCCTCATTTAATCCTGTATCTCATGATTGGTCTTTTTTCAACATTTTTCTAAAAGAGATTACTTACACTTTATGTGTTTTTTTCATAGAATTTGGACACATTATTCATTTTATATAAATCTGTCAATTAGCAGTCCAGTCAAACAGCTGTTAAAAAAAAAAAAAAAAAAAAGTACAATATCAGCCCAAAATATTGGCCATATATTGGTTATCGGCCACCCAGAGGCAATAAATATCGGTATCGGAATCAGCCCCCCAAAAAGCATATCAGTTGACCCCCAATTCATACAGCACTTGTCCCTTTGTCTGTCTTCAGAGTGGCTTTCCCGTGAGAGAGCAGTGTGTGAAAGTGCAGGGGACAAGTAGTGTAGATAAGACACAATGGGAGCTAAGGCAGGGACAGTGTGGCTTATCCAAATATGGGGGATGGTTCTCAGCCCTTGAATATGGCAGAAACATTTGTCTTACAAGATCATTGATATGCACTAAAGCTGTATCTGTGAAATGTCCTGATCTGTAAACATGCTAAGTAATCCATTGTCACTGAGGTTGCTTAAGACTTGGTTAAAGAAAAATCTTCTCAAATTCAGCCCTGGCATCCTTGGACAAATGTATAATTTTGGACTATTTCCATAGATCTTTATACAACTAGATGTACCGCATGCCGGTACAAAATATGACCGCCACAGTCACAGTCAGTTATTTTGTCCGAGTAGTAATTAATCCACCCGCGTTACCACCACCAGTGAACAGCACAGGAAGCGGCGACGATCCCACTGAAGGTTGGCGTAGCAGCTAGCTAGCGGTGACGATCCCACTGAAGCAGCGACGATCCCACTGAAGGTTGGTGTAGCAGCTAGCTAGCGGCCACGATCCCACTGAAGCAGCTAGAAGTGGCAACGATCCCACTGAAGGTTGGCGCAGCAGCTAGCTTCAGTGGGATCGTGGCCGCTTCCTGTGCTGTTCACTGGTGGTGGTAATGCGGCTGGATTACTACTCGGCCAAAATAACTGACTGTGACTTAACTAAACTATTTTACCTTGCAGCTGCAATCAATGGAATTATTAATAAAACTATAATTTATTCAATATTTTTGCCTCATTTACTCACTCCACCCAAGCGGTAATGGGGAATAAGATGGGGAAGTTGATACTTTTACTCAAATAGCCTTCGACTACTTACAGTCTTGCCACATTTTAAGGGAAGAGTCCACATGACCATCATCAAAATATCCACTAGTACTTTTTCTTAATTTTATCTTTTTTTTTTTTTAATTATTCCATATGTTTGTTTGAGTTGCATTTTATTTATTTAGTCACTACTTACTATTTTTATTCTCATTATTATTGTCATTATTATACATTAATGCTTTGGCAATATTGTATTTTTTTTACATTCATGCCAATAAAGCTTATTGAACTGAACTGACAGGCCTATCACCCCAAACCAGCAACGCTTTCGCTTAATAGCACCATCTACAGGTCAATAATTGTACAGTCATTAAATATACATATAAATTCATTTGTTTTATAGCCCCCCATGGATGAAATTCCACAAAACTTGACATATTCCCACAGGATGTCAGGTTCATCATACACATTAAATTTGGTGCAGTTCCTAACATCTGATCTAAAGATAGGGGCAATTAAAGCCGTATAATATTGCATTTTAATTTTTTACCATGGGGGGGCAAATCACAAATGACTGGTTATGAGCTAAGTTGATGTGGGCTCTTGAGACCAACATTCCATAAACATGTCGTCATCCTCAATATCATGGGTCAAGTAGTTTTTTAGGAAAAACTACATTTTTTGGGTTTCGGGGGCGCAGCGCAAAGATGGAGTGGCCCCCGGGGACCAAACGAAATTTTTCCGTAAAAGTCTACTGGGGCTACATGCCCACCAAGTTTCATCTGCCCCGGTGTTACGGTGTCCCGGGAATCGTTGACCAAAAATTCAGGAAGTAGATGACGGGAGAAAAAAAAAAAAAAAAAAACTTTGACAATCGCTCGCTATGCTAGCGGCGGTCATAATAAGCCCCCTGCAGGCTTAACACAGTTGTTCCCAAGAAGACATTGCCCTATCCATGTATAGATATTCAACATAATTTTTTTTATCTGAAGTTTGGTCTTAAATCTGCCCAAGGACACAGGCACTGTTGGTTGTCCCATGTGTTTGACATTCAGAATTTTAATGATAACAGGTAGAAATAGTGCTTGATATTTTTGTATATTAAATAAATGCAAACTGATACTTCATACTACAGTAATAGAAATACTAATACGGCTAGTATTCACTAGTATTGTACATTAATGTAATTGTAGTTCATTTGTACTGACAACAGACACCTATCACATGACAAAAGAAATGTTGTAATCAACCTTAAATACAACTCAGTTCTTTCACACAGGACTACGTTATTTTCAAACAGATGTATCCTTTCATTTATATTGTATAGCCTATCTATGTTTTACAATTTTTCTTGTTCAGGACATCAAGGCAAGATAAAGTAGAGTAACTAATGCATGATGTGGTAATTTCACAACTGACATCAATCATTCCTGAGACAGCACTTAATCCTGTGTCCACAACTTCTGCACAGTACCTTTCGAATCTGAGGAAGTTGTAGCCCATAAATTATAGGGTTCAGTAGTGAAGGAAAAATCAGAAATTGTATTGCTAGTGTATTCCTTATACCAACTGGAAGATTTGCTGATCCCCCCCAGCTGTAAAAAACATCAAATAATGCCGTTATGATATAAATTACCATTACCAATATATGAGGAACACAAGTTTTACTGAACTTCCTTCTACCCTCTCTAGATCCAACACAAACTTGGATAATTCGTACATAAGAAATTACAATTAAAACAACCTGTATGAGATAAAATGTAATCACAGTCATACTCCATGCCTGGTTAACTTTGGCTTGATAACATCCCAGCTTTAGCATTGAAGGATTGTCACAGAATAGTTTGTGGATACGAGATCCACAAATAGGTATTCTTGCAGTGAGGAGAACAGCAACTGCTGTTGATAAGAGTGGGTGAAGCCAGGCTAATAAAAGTAGCTTTGTAACAGCATTTGGAGTCAAAATGCTGTGGTATTGCAGGGGCTTGCAAATTGCCACATAGCGGTCATAAGACATTACTGCTAAAATAGCCATTTCACATAGTGCAGAACTATAAATCACATATATTTGACTCATGCACCAACTGTAGGTTATTGTGTGAGTATCAGAGTTCAAGTCCAGCAGAAATTTTGGGTAAAAACCCACACTGCCATAAAGTCCATTAGCACACAGATTAGAGATGAAAATGTACATGGGCTCATGAAGGCTCTTATCCACAGTCACCGTAAAGATCAAAGTTATGTTGAATACAATGATAACAATATAAAGTATAAATGTAAACAGGAAGTACATAGGCTTGTAAACTCCTGATTCTTGCAGTCCAGACAGAGAAATTAGTTTGAAGACAGATAAGTTCCCGATTATTGCAGGCATATTTCAAATACAATCTAAACCAAGCAGGTGTTCACATTGTCATTCTTTAAAGTATTTTTGAGAAAAGTTACAAACACATAGGCTATTATAAAATGTATCGCTTTACGCTTTATCTAACAGTTGGACTTTATTGTGAGCACAAGGAGTAGATCGGTAATTTATAAGCCTACCTTTACCTTAGAGACCTGGCAAAACATGTACTGTCTTTAGGTACACAACCAACTCAAAATGTTGTCACCTCTACATCTACATAAGTAAATTTAAGTCTTACTACATGAGTTAGAAGCATTACATAACCTAAAAATAGATGAGGTGTACCTTTTCAATTTTTCATTCATAGGCACCACATGATTCCATGTAGTGGTCTTTAAATAATGTTTTAACAATACATGCCATTATTTATGTAACTAAATTCACTTTGTAATGTGATGTGCCAGCGAGAACTTTCATGCTGTTATGGCTGACCAAGGTTTGCACCAGTTAAATGCAAAATGTTCATGTAAAACAAAAACTACAAAAACTTTCTGGCATCCTTTACCTTTTTGAATTATCCCTGATTACTGTGTTTTCTAAGGAATGCAAGTATAACATAGAGCATGTTCACGTGCATATCAATATTTCTATTAAATCAATATGGCTGAAAAAAAACTTTATGAGCAATTAATATTTTCTTCTAGGCTATAGGTCCTAGTCTGCAGCTGTGAATTGTTTCTCACAGCAGTATTTTTACATTTCCGTAATAGAACAGGCATACTACGATATCTGCTTCTTTGCGCAAGGAAGGACAGGTTCAATACTGCCCTTGCCCAACAGAATGGTCTCCAGGAGGCCACTGATGTGAAAGTCTCGGCCCAGACAATAGGAAACGGACTTCATAAGGGTGGACTAAGGACACAATATCCTGTGTAGTGGCCCTGGTAGTGGGCTCTGTGCTCACGGCCCAGCACCGTGGATCTCAATTTGCATTTGCCTAGAAAACACCAAAATTGGTAATTCAATTCAATTCAATTCAATTTTATTTGTAGAGCGCTCAAATACAGTGCATTGTCTCGTGGCGCTTTACAGACAGTACGGGAAGCATCCATGAGAAACAGGGGCAAGGAAAAACTCCCTACACTTTGGTATAATAATTCATTTCTAGGAAGAAACCTTGAGCAGATCCACGCCTCATGGACTCAGCCTACCTGCCTGAGGCCTAATAAAGTATCCGTAATGTCAGAAGTCTGATTGACCATGGTTTACACAGAATGGCATGGGTACTGAATGTAGTCTGAGTTAATATATATATAGTTTGTGTGACAGTCAATCGGGTAGAAGGGTCAGGGGATGGAGTCAGTAGTTGGGGTGGCATTAGAGTTCATTGGGTGTAGGTCGCCATCTAGGTAGTGGTAATCAGGGGGCCGTCAGGCCAGATCCATCATGGGTCCTCTAAAAGAAAAGGGAGAATGGTCCTGATGTGTCTCCAGGGAGATTGGTCAAGTCCACCACGGGTGCACGTAATAGACGTGAAAGAGTCTGAAGAAGACAGGGAGAACACTATGCTGCCTATAGCATCATTCTGACTGACTGGTTTGATGGTGAGTCAGTGATGGTTTTTGGAGGCATATCCATGAAAAGATGCACAGACACCTAGGGGCTAGAAAATGGCAGTCTGACTGCCATTAGGTGATGACATCCTTGAACCCATCGTCAGACCCTCTGGTATTGTATAACCAGACCAATCGTACCCTGTCTCAGCTGAATAGCGGAAGCTAAACAGGTGTGGGTTTGGTTAATACCTGGATGGGAGACCTCTGGGGAAAACTGGGTTGCTGCTGGAAGTGGTGTTGGTAGGTTGCCAGTAGGTGAGTCTCTTCCCTCTGGCTTAAAATCAATCCCAATGCCCCAGTGCAGTGACGGGGACACTGTGCTTTAGGAGAGGGCATGTTTCGGATGAAACTTTAAACCGAGGTCCTGACTCTCAGTGGTCATAAAACATCCTATGACACGTATCGCAAAGACTAGGGGCTCCCAGGTTTCCTGGTTAAAGTCCCAATTTGCCCTCCTAATCATCACCCCACTGTAATTGGTCCTTTCCCTCACTCTCCACCTCAAGCTGCCGTGAAGGCTGCCGTGCATCACCCAGGTGGGTGCTACACATTGGTGGTGAGCTCCCCAATTCCACTGTAAAGCACTTTGAATCAACTGTATTGTGCTAAAATGCGCTAAATAAATACATTTGACTTGACTTGACTATTGTAGGCCCTCATTTCCTCCTGATGCATGATGATGCCCACACTGTAAAAAACGTGAAAAATGTGTGGAAACTCGTTGCCTCAAATGAGTTGAGTAACTATAACCAAAGTCCTCCTATATAAGTGTCTCTGCTATAACTTATCTTTTTAGATGTAAAGTGCTTTTAACTTGAAAAAGATAAGTTATAGTTACTTGACTCATTTTAGGCAACGAGTTTCCACACATTTTTCAAGTAACCATTACAAATAGTTTTTACATTGCATCATCCTCATGTGGCAAGAGTATGCAGGCAGTACCCAGAGGATGGAGGAATTGAGACAGTAAGGGACATCCCACAAGACACCATCCACCGTTTCGTAGGAGCATGCCGCAGCGTTATCAAGCATGCATACAGAGCAGATATGGGTCACACAAGATATTGAGAAGCATTTTGACTTGCAGAAAATAGATTTCCGGTTAGTCTGCCACATCATGGGCTAGCCTTTGGTTTTTGGGGTCTCTGTACAAAAATAAACTCCCTGGAGACTGAAAACCATGAAAAGATGTGACTTTGCCTTATCCCTATCTGTACAGATGTATTCAACAACTTTTTTTTTTTTTGAGATCTGTTGTGTTGGTTTTTAACCTGAGGAGGTGTAGTAGCTTGTACCACCTTGTCCCATGATTCTGACATTCTTAATTTTAATGACAACTTTGGCTTGGTATTTCTTATTTTCTTTCATTCATACAATCACATAAATGCAAACTTAGCCTACTTCATAATATAGAAATTGGAGTCAAATAAAACAGTGTTCCTTTATGAATTAATCATAATACTAATTCTAATACGGCTATCACATTGTACATTAATGTAATTGTACTTCATTTGTATTAACATACATATTACATAACAAAATACAACAATACATATACAAATCTTAAATACAACTCATTCATCAATGACAAATTTTAAACAAACCTATTTTCAGATGTAACATAATATAAAGTCACATAAATGCAAACTTACACTTCATAATATGGAAATTGGCGTCACCTGAAAAAAGAACATGCAAAAAACAAATCCTTTATCAATTAACTATTATACTAATGTACATTATTTAGGCCTACAAACTTTTTGTTCAAGACAAGATAAAGTACAGTAACTACAGTGGTTTCACAACTGACATCAATCATTCCTGAGACAGCACTTAATCTTATGTCCACAACTTCTGCACAGTACCTTTCGAATCTGAGGAAGTTGTAGCCCATAAATTATAGGGTTCAGTAGTGGAGGAAAAATCAGAAATTGTATTGCTAGTGTATTCCTTATACCAACTGGAAGATTTGCTGATCCCCCCAGCTGTAAAGAACATCAAACATTCCTGTTATGATATAGATTACCATAACCAAAATATGAGGAACACAAGTTTTACTGAACTTCCTTCTACCCTCTCTGGATCCAACACAAACCTGGATAATTCGTACATAAGAAATTACAATTAAAACAACCTGAATGAGATAAAATGTAATCACAGTCATACTCCATGCCTGGTTAACTTTGGCTTGATAACATCCCAGCTTTAGCATTGAAGGATTGTCACAGAATAGTTTGTGGATACGAGATCCACAAATAGGTATTCTTACAGTGAGGAGAACAACAATTGCTGTTGATAAGAGTGGGTAAAGCCAGGCTAATACAAGTAGCTTTGTAACAGCATTTGGAGTCAAAATGCTGTGGTATTGCAGGGGCTTGCAAATTGCCACATAGCGGTCATAAGACATTACTGCCAAAACAGCCATTTCACATAGTGCAGAACTATAAATCACATATATTTGACTCATGCACCAACTGTACGTTATTGTGTGACTATCAGAGTTCAAGTCCAGCAAAAATTTAGGGTAAAAACCCACACTGCCATAAAGTCCATTAGCACACAGATTAGAGATGAAAATGTACATGGGCTCATGAAGGCTCTTATCTACAGTCACTGTAAAGATCAAAGTTATGTTGAATACAATGATAAGAATATAAAGTATGAATGTAAACAGGAAGTACAGAGGCTTGTAAATTCCTGATTCTTGCAGTCCAGAAAGAGAAATTAGTTTGAAGGCGGATAAGTTCCCCATCATTGCAGGTATATTTCACATGCAATTTGAAAGTCTATTTTTAAATTTAAACTCATACAAATACAATCATAAACCAAGCAGGAGTTCATATTGTCATTCTTTAAAGTATTTTTTGATGAATGTTCCTAAATCATATTAGAAAACATTTCCTATAACAGTTGACCTTATTGTGAGCACAAGGAGTAGATCTATACATTTATAGGCCTACAACTCCACCTTAAAGACCTACCTTAGAATCACTGGGAAAACATGTACCACCTTTAGGGACACAACCAACACAAAATGTTGCCAACATTACAAAGCAAATTCTCTATCGCAACAATCATTTCTACAATCAGAACATCACCATTATCTATTGATAAAATAGAGATAAAAAGTCAATTTGATTTTAAAAGCATCACAAAACCTAAAAAAAAGATGACGTTATTTATTTATTTTATTTTATTTTTTTTGCTTTATATACAGTATACTATGTGTGATTTTCCTGCATTATTGCTAATCAAAGTTTGAGCCAGTTCATGCACCTAAAACAAAAAACTAGGCTGGAGTAAGCTACTGCTGGAAAACTTGTTTCTTCTTCTTTTATTATTTTTCGATCTGGACATGCTTGTGTGATAGTGAAATATGAGTTAAGTTAAGTCTTCACAGATGTCCTTTTCTAGCGATTCCACCCCATGCCAGTAGGTGGGCATCAGCTCCTACGGTTCACTGGCGCGCCAGGTAAGTGTCCTTGTGGCCGGTAAGGAGTTGTTTGGACCTTGGAGCAGCCATATAGACTGCACAATTGGGCTACCAGAGCAGATTCAAAGGATGCTCCCTGGTCGGACAGGATCCGTTCTGGACATACCCATGGCTGGATGCCAGAGTGCCCAGACGGTGGTTGGTGCGGTCTGATCTTTTGTGGGGACTGCCCAACCGTACTTGGAATACAAGTCTGTGATGACAAGCAGATACGGATAGGTGTCTGCTGGTCGGCCCAGGGATAAATAATCTATGGCCACTGTTTCTAAAGGGTAAGATGTCAGGATGGGCACAAGGGGTGCCTTTACATCTGGTCCACTATTATTTTGCAAGCAGTGGAAACACATGGACGTCCAATCTTGCAGATCAGTCCTCAAGCCCAGCCAGTAGAAGGACCTCCTTACCAGTGCCTCGACCTTTACCACCCCCATGTGACCGGAAGCCTCGTGATACCGCTCCCACAATTCCGCCACACTGCACATGTGCTTCTTCTGCAACCGATGAGACAGGAAGATCTTGGCCCAACACGACAGAAAAAGGGAGGTTATCAGAGACACCTACTGTCAGAAGATACACCTGTCCCTGCACCTTCAGAGAGACATCAGCAGTCAACAGCAGCTTCCCTTCCCCATGGACACATTGAACAGGGATGGGGCATGCACTCTCAAACACACTACAGGGGACACACCACTGACGCACTAGCATCTGATCACTGCCAGAATGAGGGCCTGGAGCTGTTTGCCATTCACATGCACATTGATTGTTTTCAAACTGGATTTAACGTTCTGTTGTTTCAGGTTTAGCTATTGGTTTGGAGACACAGCACATGTTCAATCTCGTTGCTGCCTTCTTGGGACACATTGGCTTTATATAGCCTTCTTGGCCACACTGAAAATACACAGGTACCTGGCTGGTGGGTCTTGGTGAGAAGGCAGACGTTTCCTTCAAGGGAGGTTTACCTGGCACCTGTTGAGTGGGAGGAGGTTGACGCCGCTCTCTGACATTCTTCTTGGTGTTGTATAGCCAGAACTCACGCACCCAGACCTGCAACTCTGGAGACAACATTCACAGATATTGCTCAGAAAATGAGAATTTCACCAACCTCCTCTGCTTTTTTACCTCTAGGTTGGATTCATTTTCTGTAGAGTTCCTTTAATTGTACATAGAGCTTTTATGGGCTCTCTTCACGACCAACCTCTAGAGATCGAAATCTTTGGCGGTATGTTTCTGGGTTGATGTCACATTTCCGCAGTATGGCTTCATCACCATCCATGTGGACGTATCCACCTCTGGCCGTCCCTGACAACAATGGTGCTAGGTGTAGGGTCTAGTCTTGACATGGCCACTGGCAGCAAGCTTTGTGGTGGAAGACGGGGCAGTTCCACCTCATCTTCAGACTCACGATCACCATGCTGATACCTGGCTCAACCAAAGGCTCCCCTTGGTGGCTGCTAGAGATGCGCGGATGAGCTTTTATTTCATCCGCAACCGCTTCATTAAAGTCATTATCCGTCCGCCATCCATCCGAACCACGTTTTTTGACAAACCGCACCCGCCCGCCATCCGCAGATTGTTTTTAGGTCTGTAGGCGATGCAAGGCGCTATAGTGAGGCTAAAGCTCTAGAAAGGAGACTTATCCAATGCAGCAGAGATATTTAAAGGTTAGGTGTGTTGGTTATGTTGTGTCCCCAGCATGCAACTCCGTCTCCGATCATTAAAATAATAATAGTAGCCTAGTAATAATAATAATAATTAATAAAATGCCCATGCATCGGCAAACCTGACGTTACATAGGCTAGTTTAATACTTAATTTAAACCTTTTGTTAGGCTACCTTTATTGTGTGCCTGCGTGTGTGTGTAAGCTATGAGAGAGAGAGAGAGAGAGAGAGAGAGAGAGAGAGAGAGAGGCCTGAACCATGATGCGAAGGTCCGGGCCTCGGTCATTATGAAAGGCAAAAAAAATCTTTGGGCCTATTCAACTGGATAAAAAATAAATATGAAAACGTCTCATTGGTGCATTGTCAGTTATCTTAACTCATTGACTGCCAATGACGTCTTTAGACGTCAACTGAAATACTACCGTTCACTGCCAATGACGTCTTTAGACGTCAACTGTGTTTTTTAATGGGGCGGGCTGCAGAAAGACCTAGGGAACCTTGTCTGTAAATATCAGAATTCTCCGTCGAAAATTGTTGTTCCAAATTGATCCTGAGGGTGGCAGTGTGTCACTTTGGATGTGAGATCAGCAGAGATTCATAGGTATAGCCAAGGGAGAAGTAGAGAAAGCTAATGACATGGCTAAATATGCCGCTAGCAAAGTGCAGACGTAAATTGGAGAAGTTTAGGCAGTTCACACTCGATCAGAGTATGTGTCACTGCCATAGTAGTTCGAGTAGTGTTCCGATCGTGGGAGATGAAGGAGATCAACCTTGGGCAAACGGAAATAGCAGTTGTGACTTGTTTCAGTGCCCAGCTAGCTCACAGTTCCGGGTCAGGTAAGAATTTGCGAGCCGGATGTTGATCACTCAGTTATCGCTGTCACAGCCTGTAATAGCATATATTTACCTTGTTACAACAATGCCTATTTTATTACCAAAAGCCCCCTGTTACTGTTGTTTTTGTGGTCTTATCAAAGGAAGACATTTCCCCGATGTTTGACGTGCTAATAGACCGAAAAAAAAACGCGCATCCAAGACACTAACGTTGTCAAACAAAACGCTAATTTTCTCCCTTTTTTGATAAAAAACGGGAATGTTTGGAGAAAGTAGCTTATGCTCGCCTGCTGATTTCTAAGCAATGGAAAGGGGTAGAAACGAACTTTTTTTTTCTGGTGAAAGAAGAGAGTCTGCTCTTTCTTGTGGTAGTTTCATTGTTTATGTAGTCGTAACACATAATATTCTGTGGCTCTTTAAAAAACAGTCAAAATCCCCCAAAACCTCTGGCAGTATGGAACGCTCTATTCTGAAAACGGCTGGTGTTCCATGTTGGATGGTTTTCCTGTTGACTGGCGATGTTTGCCTAATTCCACTTAATATGCATAAGGTCCTGCCCCTGAAAATCCAAATGGGCGGTCCTGGCAAACTCTTATTATCATGAAGGACATGCAAAGGAGAAAAAACACAATAAAGCCGTTTCCAAAAGTTCGCCTTGTACTGTTTAACCTCCCTGTCCTCCAAAGTTATGCAAAGTAAGTGGCAATGTTATGTTAGCAGAACAACACGAAAAATGAGAAAATTGATTCCAGCGGGGATCGAAACCACTATCACAGAAGACAAAACAAGTATGCCTCGAGGAAGCGATGCGCAGCCTATTGCGCCACCGTAGCTCGAAATTTTCTGCACTGCATCGTAATATAAACCGGCTAGTGCCTATATTGTCACATGTTAACATAAGACAAATACACGCCCATGTCAACTGGTGCTATCACAAGTTAACATAAGCAAGCACACCGAGTTTGATAGGCTACAGTAAAAACTCGTAGGCTACCACTTCAAATTGCACCAGCATTGTGGCCTCCGCACTGTCCTCCATACAAAAAGCTGCGTTTATAAAACTATCCACATAATAAAGAAATTACCAATATATACGTATATTATGGTTTACAAATACAAAATAGCCTATTCAACGAAGTAGTGTGCGAGAATCGAACCACTATACTCCAAAACCATCCGAAGCCATTGAGTCTTTGATGTCACGAGTTAACCATTTACGCCACATCTAATGATCTCTTTGGTGGAGAAATTTTAATCAGTTTATATAAAACAGTTGCATCTTATGTTCACACAATTTAACCTATGTGACAGTATACGTCCATGTTAACTGGTGTTGTTGACTCAAGATAACGTTGGGCCTGACGCTGCAAAGCCAACTCTTGACACTTGAGTCATTGTCAAATTGGTAGCCCATAGAACGTCTCCACTGTTTTGGGAGGAGAAGAAAAACACAAAAAACATCCCTGTCTATATGAAATCAGTGTTAGACATGGGTGAGAGCTTTGAAGCTCAACGTTAACAAAAATAGCTGCCTGATCAGCTATCAGGCAACCTGGGCTGCAGTTTTGTAAGTGGAGTGGCCATCGTCATCATGGAGTGTAGGTTTATGAATCAGAATGGAAATCCTACATGTGTAATGTAGGCCTGGGCGAAAATAGGCTAATTTATGGTTTGGAAGAATAGCGTATAAAGGGAAACTAGTGCGGCGAGTCACGTCAATTTTGGGGGTCTAATTCCATTCAGCCTGTGTAGCCAATTTCTGCTTGAAAATATTAGGGTAGGCTATTATACGAGGCTGCAACTGACGTTTGATTGCTTTTTATGTTATTTTTTGTATAGTTTTAATGTTTTAATAGCATACTATATGGACGTCATGCTTAGTCCAGCCGAACTAGTCTACAATTAGGCTACAATAATGGGCATGAAGGTTATGTGGCGGCTTACGCTGTTCTATCTGATCAAGAGAGATCGGATAAGACACACGTCTATGACTGCCTTTACATGGACATTAATATTCTGATATTATTCGGATTATGATCATTCTGAATATGACCAATAGTCGGAATATTGATGTCAATGTAAACGCAGTCTATCACTACAACGAACTGCAAATGGCATGAGACGGGGAGAGTAGCCTATGCATCTAATGATTCTCCAGCTTGTCATCAGATTGCTTCTTGTTGGAGTGTGATCTTAATATTTGGCCAAAAATAGGTCTCACTTCATACACTGGTTGACTTTGATGTTTCGTGCAGGCAGGCCTATGTCATTGCTTTTCTCATTTTCGCTTGTTTATTTCTATTGTATGGAAACATTCGGCCGCTCTCTTAAATTAATTCTGCTTCCATATTGGTTAATATTTGTATAACAGTTTTGCCCACAAGACATGCAAACCATGCCTCTTTCAGTGCATTATTGCCTATCGCTGGGTCCTGCAAAGAATCTGTCTGATGACACTCCATTGCCAAGGGGGTGGGACAAACATTTGTGTCCTAACTTTGCAAGCACTTGCAAAACAACAACAAAAACAATTGTACAGACAAACAGATCATACTTTTCATTGTTTGTGTCTTTATAGGCTAAGTCACACTCATAACAAATGACATTTCAATAAATGTAAATGTACCTTCTGTGAAACCATTAAAGAACCAATTAAAAAATTATTTTGTGGTCATGATCATTACATCACACCTATTACCCATTATCCATCATCAGGGGCGTAGCACCAAATTCTGGGCCCTATGCATAAATTGCAGCTATGGGCCCCCTCACCCCCCTAGAATATAATCCAGACTTCTCAAAGGGCCCTCTCCCCACTTAGGGCCCTGGTGAATCAATCCCCCCTCTACAATCCCCTGTCCCATCATTATTCCAACTAGGTACAGGTTTACAAGTTAGTCACAAAGTATATATAGGCCTGCTCATGATGCACCTGTGCCTGAGATGCACCTGTGCCTAAGAACTTTGAAGAACAAGAGGAACTTTAGGCTACTGTTCTGCATTTTGCTCTGATACTGAAATGGATCCAAAAATGGTTTCTGAAATTGAGGCCTATCTAAGGCATCAAAGCTTTCCAAGAAATTCAACATCCAGAAGCCGATACATTATTAAAAGAAGGTGTGACAATTACACTTTTAAAGGTATGTGATGAAACCTGTCTTACCATGCTTCTTTCAGAATACCAAACTTTTCATGCTATACTAATTGCATTTTGTATGGGTATGAAATGAGTGACATAAATTAACTAATCCTGAAAATGGGCCCATAAGATGGGCAACTGCATTACATCTGCACCAGGAGAAAGGACAGGCGATACCTTGCCAAAGTGGTAAAATCTCCTGAGGAGGCAAACAATGTATTTGTAAGCCTGCATGACAGTGAGCAGGGAGGCCACTGTGGTATTGAGCGGACAGTAGATGCAATTGCCCTCCGTTACTATTGGCCTGGAATGGAGAAGGACATACGGAAATGGGTGAGTTTTTAACTTTTGTCAGATTTCAGATTTCTGGTCATGTGGCTTACTTTAAGTGTAGCCTACCATTGTTTGTAGGTCTATTAATTTTCACTTTTTTGTGTGTGGGGGGGATTCAAAGATATCCGAGTGTCCTACATGCCAGGCCAAGAGGACTTCCTTGAAAATGAAGAAGTCCTACATCCCAATTGAGGTAACATTACAATTGAATTCTGTATAAAGCACCAAAGAATCAGAACTATGTCTATGGTTTTGAGCATACACGTTTGCACACCAGAGCGCGCGATGCGCAGGCGCGTTTTTGGTAGGCCACATTTTCGTCTAGAATGCTCTACATTTTTGTCTATAATACACTGCGCGCATGCTCTGGCGCAACTTGCGCTATGACTCAAGTGTTTGCATGATTAAAAGAACACACGAATAGCATGAGCGAATTATATATATATTTTTTTCAGGTTCTCAAGGTAACTCCAGTTCCCTGCCACCCATTTCCATTCCACCAGGCTTTACATAGCCACTTAACACTTAATGAATGAATAAATAAACACATAGGCTTAGCCTAAATAAGACAAACTCTTACCCAAAACACTGTCGTGCCATTTAAATGTCAAATACCACCACTTAATAATCATTTGACCATGTGGTCATTTCGCTCACACACAAAATGTAATGTCCCTGCATTGCGCTTGAAATCGCCTATATGGACAGGCGTGCACACCTCTCCAGATTAGGACGAACAGGTCATCCACTCTAACAAATAAAATGGAAGCATCTAAGAAGTTTGGTAGGCCACTATTCCCCCAAAATAATGATCTAATGGACATGGTATGAGAAGTATGCGCTGCGTGCGCTTTGCGGTGTTTTCACACTGAAAAAAGTGAAAGCACTAGCCTATAACCTACTGAATCAGAACTGACAGTCACGCTCTTGATTTAAATAAACATTAACATGGCCCACAGTGATCTTAAGTCTTAATACATCAATCATACGCCTATTATTTTTGTCCATTTAATTTATGTCTGCTCAGGTTGGCCTATTTGCTTTAAATTATTTATTTCTGATTATCTTTGTCCAAGTATGAAGTACACTCTCCATTGTCTTATGTATGTATTTAGTTATTCATTTATCCTTTGTTTAACCAGGGGATTCATATTGAGACTATCGTCTCTTTTGCAAATGAGCCCTGGCCAAGAAAAGGCAGCTCTAAAAGAATTTAGTGCTGCCTTTTCTTACATTTCCATTGTAGGTAAAATGAAATGCCCCTCTCATTGCACTTTGCTTAAAAAGCGGAAAGACCGGCTCCCTAGCGGACAGCTGTGTTATTACAACTGTCTTTTTTTTTTTTTTTTTGTTTCTTTTTAGATTATTATTATTATTATTGTTTATTGTAATTAATAAATGTTCCAGGGGCCGCAGGTGGGCCGCCAGTTGCCCATCCCTGCTTTAAATACAGAATATAAGAATATATAAGAAAATACTGTAGGCCTATTTGTAAAACACTGTGGGCCAAACTTGTTTGCATTAAATGTGCTATAAACATGATTTGACTTTTCCTCAGATAACAGAGCCATTCGAACTTGTTGGAATGGACCTAATGGGCAAATTGGCCAAAACGAAGCAAAATAATGAATATATATGTGTCATGATTGATTATTTTACGAAATGGACAGAGGCCTATGCACTTCAAACTAAGAGTGCTCCTGAGGTGACGGCCTGCATTTTGGATTTTTTTTATAAACACGGGGCCCCCAAAAGGCTCCTCACAGACAGAGGGCGTGAGTTTGTTAATGAGGTAAGAATTTGTTGTGAGTGCTGTATTTCCTATGCCACTGGATGCTGTATATCCTATGCCACTGGAATCTGTCAACATTCCTACCTATTTTGGCAGATCAACTACAATCTTTGCGAAAAGCTGGGGATCTCAAGGAGTCTCTGTGCCCCGTATCATCCCCAGACTAACGGTTTGGTGGAGAAGATGAACGATTCAATTCAAGGGTATTGTGAATGAATGAATGAATGAATGAATGAATGAATGAATGAATGAATGAACGGGCAACTTTGCAATACATGTTTTATGTTAAATCTTCTAGGGTGCTGAGCAAACTGGTGGAGGACAAGCCGAATACCTGGGACGAACATCTCCAGGCCACACTTTTTGCCCTCAGGACAAAGAAACAGCTAACCACTAAATACTCCCCTTACTTCCTCTTGCATGGGCGTGAGGCCAGATACCCCATAGAAATTCCAGAGCAATATGAGGTGATTGAAAAGAACAACATGCATAAGTGTATTTATGTTTAGCATTACAGAATTTGTCTGCATAGACAGCTCCAAGGGACCTGCCAGTGAACTGTATTTGTCTTCACAGATATCTCATGAGCGCATTGAAGGTGTTGCTGCACAGGAGAGGGTGTTTGAGGGCCTTCAAGCTCTGCCGGGATATCTGGCGAAAGCCAAGGACAATATGGACAAGGCAAGGGAGAGAATTAAAAGGAAAAGGGAGGAGCTGGGCCAGGAGGATAATTTTAAAGTCGGCGAAAAGTCCTGCGGCAGAATATTAGACAAGAACAGAGGAAGGGGGAAAATGGAGAGGGCAATGCTCGGGCCATTTACGATCACCAAAATTGAGGGAAAAAGTGTGGATCTGGTCTCTGAATCTGGCAAAGTTCATTTGCGGAAAATAAACATGGATCATTTAAAAAAATTTGTAGATCCAGACACAAGAATCCCACACAAGTGGAGAAAAGGAGCACTTCCCACCACACCTTCAACACTTTCTGCAGATGACATTCCGGTTCTCCATTCTCCAGCTCCATCCTACCCATCTCCACCCTCCCCAGTTCCTCAGTCTCCATCTCCATCCTACCCATCTCCACCCTCCCCAGTTCCTCAGTCTCCGTCTCCATCCTACCCATCTCCACCCTCCCCAGTTCCTCAGTCTCCGTCTCCATCTTCTCAAACTCAGCCCTCTCCGTCTGGTCAAGCTCAGCCCTCTCCGTCTGGTCAAGCTCAGCCCTCTCTGTCTGGTCAGCCCTCTCTGTCTGGTCAAGCTCAGCCCTCTCCGTCCGGTCAAGCTCAGCCCTCTCTGTCTGGTCAAGCTCAGCCCTCTCTGTCTGGTCAGCCCTCTCTGTCTGGTCAAGCTCAGCCCTCTCTGTCTGGTCAAGCTCAGCCCTCTCTGTCTGGTCAAGCTCAGCCCTCTCTGTCTGGTCAAGCTCAGCCCTCTCTGTCTGGTCAAGCTCAGCCCTCTCTGTCTGGTCAGCCCTCTCTGTCTGGTCAAGCTCAGCCCTCTCCGTCCGGTCAAGCTCAGCCCTCTCCGTCCGGTCAAGCTCAGCCCTCTCTGTCTGGTCAAGCTCAGCCCTCTCTGTCTGGTCAGCCCTCTCTGTCTGGTCAAGCTCAGCCCTCTCTGTCTGGTCAAGCTCAGCCCTCTCTGTCTGGTCAAGCTCAGCCCTCTCCGTCTGGTCAAGCTCAGCCCTCTCTGTCTGGTCAAGCTCAGCCCTCTCTGTCTGGTCAAGCTCAGCCCTCTCTGTCTGGTCAGCCCTCTCTGTCTGGTCAAGCTCAGCCCTCTCCATCCGGTCAAGCTCAGCCCTCTCTGTCTGGTCAAGCTCAGCCCTCTCTGTCTGGTCAGCCCTCTCTGTCTGGTCAAGCTCAGCCCTCTCTGTCTGGTCAAGCTCAGCCCTCTCTGTCTGGTCAAGCTCAGCCCTCTCTGTCTGGTCAAGCTCAGCCCTCTCTGTCTGGTCAGCCCTCTCTGTCTGGTCAAGCTCAGCCCTCTCCGTCCGGTCAAGCTCAGCCCTCTCCGTCCGGTCAAGCTCAGCCCTCTCTGTCTGGTCAAGCTCAGCCCTCTCTGTCTGGTCAGCCCTCTCTGTCTGGTCAAGCTCAGCCCTCTCTGTCTGGTCAAGCTCAGCCCTCTCTGTCTGGTCAAGCTCAGCCCTCTCCGTCTGGTCAAGCTCAGCCCTCTCTGTCTGGTCAAGCTCAGCCCTCTCTGTCTGGTCAAGCTCAGCCCTCTCTGTCTGGTCAGCCCTCTCTGTCTGGTCAAGCTCAGCCCTCTCCGTCCGGTCAAGCTCAGCCCTCTCTGTCCGGTCAAGCTCAGCCCTCTCTGTCTGGTCAAGCTCAGCCCTCTCTGTCTGGTCAAGCTCAGCCCTCTCCGTCTGGTCAAGCTCAGCCCTCTCTGTCTGGTCAAGCTCAGCCCTCTCCGTCTGGTCAAGCTCAGCCCTCTCCGTCTGGTCAAGCTCAGCCCTCTCTGTCTGGTCAGCCCTCTCTGTCTGTGGCAGTCCAAGCTCATCGACTAAATCCAACTTTGGAAGATGGTAAGTCTGGTTCCCCCCTTTATTTCTGCTTACAGTTATTTCAACATGTTTAACAATTTCTCCTCCAGTCATCCAGAAGATCTGGGCTGGGGATAAGGCAGAGATTTTGTGGAGCAAGATCGGTCCCTACAAGCTCTTCACACGGAACATAAAAGAACATCTTGCTCCTGGGAAGCTTGTGGAGAGTGAGGTAACAGAATTTATACACTTGAAAAGCACTATTGTCTTCTATTGACTTCCCTGACATTGCACATTTCTTTTCAATACAGGTCATAAATGCGTACCTGTGTGCCTCTATAAGGGAGTGCAACCAAGCAGGCCAACACATATTTTTAATAGACTCGTTTCAAATGACCAACATTTGGCAGGGGAAGTATAAAGGCTTGAAGAAGGTAAGTCATGACAACATGTAGACAGGCCGGTATGTAAGGAATTGTATAATTGTAATTGTAATCGTCATGTGTTGTATGATTGCAGATGGACCCAATGGAGTACAATGTCTTGGCGGGAGCAGTCTGTGAGCCTACTGGACTCTAATTGTAAGGGGCATCAGTTATTTAAACTGCAATCTAATTTGCTCGACTTAAAAGGGGTCCAATATGTAACCACTGGCTTATATTGTAGGCAATATATCCACGCCAGAGACGGTCCCTCTACATTGATCCATTTGGAGCCAAGCCTGAGTCATTGAAGAGGTGTGGAGAGGTGTCCAGGTATGGATTTTATGGTTTCCAACCATTCATTCTTTGTGCGATTGGTTCGATTAAGTACACTACTTTGTAAATAAACAGGGCTTTCATGAGGCAGCGGGGGCTCAACTGTTCTCGCTGGGCATGTGACGGTGTGAGTCATCCATGCCAACAAGATGGCACATCCTGTGGCATCATTGTATGCAAAGTAAGTTGGTGTGCTGTTTTTTCTATTTGGAATAGATTCCCCTCGCTTTAAAGTTCTATTCTGTATGCGAATCTCATTTATGCTTCTGTTGAAGTTAGCAGACATGATTCTGAAAAAGGACAAAGTGGGAGAGTCCTTTGATGAGGCAATGATAAACAATTTCCGACTGGAAATTGGCAAGAAGCTACTTGGAGAAACCGGTTGGTATATTTACACTAAATGATGAAATAGGCCTGTTCTTTCAATAACTAATTCCCTAAAATTTCCCCCCAGATGATCTGTCTGCCATATGCCGGGCGTGTGCTCACCACGATTCATATGTGCAGTGGGTAAGTCAAAATTTGGATTAATTTAAATTCACAATTCAATAGCCTACTTCAAAATATTTTTTATTTACTGTAACCCATTTGCCCTGATGTGTTTGTTTCTGACAGATTGAATGCACACTCTGTGGGACATGGTTCCACTGGAACTGTGTGGGCAAACCACCAGTGGAAGAAAACTTTTACTGCCCTGTTTGTCTTTAACTAGATTTTTCTTTCCCACCTTATTCTCTGCAGTTCTTTTGTTAAAATTTTGTGTACATTTTGTGTACATTTTGTGTACATCCTTATTTCTATAAATATAACAAGGATTTGTTAAAAAAAAAAAAAAAAAGAGAGAGAGAGAGAGAAAAGAAAAGAATAAATACATTCACTAAAATCTTTAGGCCTATTATATTTTTTCTGTCTAGTTGTTTGCTACCTCAAATACAAAGGCGCCTACAAAGAACCCAACAGTAAAGAATAATGTTCCACCTCCACTTGATGCTTTTCAATATGCCTCTGACTAGGCTACTACAGATCAACTATGGCCATGCAGTAGCATGTTGCAGAATGCTAACATACAAAATCCTGTGTTCGATACAAACAGCGTTCATCTTGAGTCAACACCAGTTAACATGGGCGTAGGCCTATACTTTCACCTAACTAGTGTGAACTGAAGCTACTACTGATTTATAAAGCTATAAGTTGATTCAGAATTTCTTTGACATCACTCAGAGTTCGTGGCGTACAAGGTTAGGTCGGCTACTTTTCGTAATATAGTCATTATGAGGGAAGTGGTTCGTTTCTCGCATACTGCACATTTAGGTAATTTTGTAGCCTAATTGATATACTTTCTTTGTTATGTGGATACTCATATAAACACAGTTTTAGTGTAGGCTACAACTGATGTCATTTGGAATGGTAAGCTACAATTGTTTACTGTATCAAACTCGGTGTGTGCTTGCTTATGTTAACTTGTGATAGCACCAGTTGACATGGGCGTGTATTTGTCTTATGTTAACGTGTGACAATATAGGCGCTAGCCGGTTTATATTATAATGCAGTACGCATTTTTCCGAACTGCGGTGGCGCAGCAGGATGCGTAACGCTCCTTGAAGCATACTTGTTTTGTCTTCTGTGGTTGTCTTCGTGGTTTCGATCCCCGCTGGAAACAATGTTCTCTTTTTTTGTGTGTTTTTCTGCTAACATAGCAGATTACGGCTTATTTTGTATAATGTTAGAGGACGGGAAGGTTAGACAGTAAGACAAACTTTTAGAAAGGTCTTTATTGCGGTTTTTCCCCTTGAAATGTGTGTCGTGAAAATGAGGGGTTTGCCACGACCGCCCATTTGAATTTCCATGGGCAGGACCTTATGCATATTAAGTGGAATTATGCAAACATCGCCAGTCAACAGGAAAACCATCCAACATGGAACACCGGTATGCATGCACGCAAGAGCAGGAACACAAGAAGTGAGTGCCTTGACTCGTAACGCAGTTCAATTTTTTGTGACCTTTGCCGTAGGCTACTTTCATAATGAAAAAAATCACCCTTAATTCTCACAAAAATAGGCTTCACGCAAATCGTCTTGCTATCTATAAGGCTGCTGCGAATTTATAAATCACAAAATACCATGGTATGTGTGTTGTTCGGCACCAATTCCCAGGTTTCACCACATTATAAATTAAACAAGGTTAATATCATAACGAAAAAATATACTGGAAACAAAACGTAAACTTGGAGAAGTTGTAGGCTAATCCAGGGATAAGCAAACGTCGGACAGCCGCCGTGTTGAAGAAAACAGCCACAGAGTAGCCTATCAACACAACCAAGTCTCAAAATTAAATGTCCTGTTATCCCCAAAATCAAAGTTTATGGATAGCCTATACGAGTCTGATCCTAGGCTATAGCCTAGATTGGCAACCAAACGAAAAGGAAAAGTCAAGTGCAACAGAGGGATGTGCTCAGGGTTGGACTGAGAACAAAATTTGGCCTTGGCAAATTTCCCTCAGGTCGACCCACCACTGGATCAAGGACCGCTGCTGCGTAAATCCGGATGTCTAGCTATCCACTTTCGTGGGACTGGCATCAACATGATAGTGTAGGCTACAAAAAAACGTTAATTTCACGAATGCGCTCGCAAGATAAATATGGATCGGTAGTGACATGGCTACCATGTATTAAAATAGAAAAGAAAACAGTAATGGCATGATTAGGCTATAGCCTACATTTTCATTTGTCATTGATAATGCTTTTTACTTCGCAGTATGCATCTCCAAATGCATGCGCTTTTAGGCTATTTAGGCTATAGGCAATCGATTTAGTAGGGTAAACGAGGTGGGCATTAAGACATAGAGAGATATTTTAATTGGAGGATGAGAAAGCTTTTGAGCAAAAGACGTCTCCAGCTTTTGGAGTTGTGCGCGTTATTGGAAACTTCACCATTTGCGGACCACCACAGCATTGTGGTTTGTTAACAACGGATTACTGGACAAATAGGTCAACAAATACATCCACAGGTAAAATTTTGCTATTATGACCCGTCAGGTTTGACGGCACTGCGCTAAAATAGAAATGGAAGAAAGCACCGCATGGTTCTCATCTGTATATTGCCCAAAGTAATCTAGTTGCCTTGAATTGACACATAGTTTTGCAAAAAGTAAATAGGATATTCATTCAATTGTCCAGTTTCACGCAGGCTATCCAAATCTGCTTTCAACATTTCTTTTTACAAAGTTGTGGCAACTAGGTGAGAGTTGAGTGGAGACATGTTGGAGTGGCGGTATGTCGGAATGGAATCCACTACACTGAACTTTTGTAAAGTTTAAAAGTGAGCCCAAATAATTAAGGCACAGTATGGCAAAATACAGTAAAGCAATAAACAATGAAAATTACTTAGAAAACTTAGCGTTGTGCTGCGCCCAAAACGCCAGCTATAAACGATCAAAATTATTGAGATGACCAACTCAAAGGCTTGGGTAAGATGGGCTTTTTTGGTGTAGCCTGGGCTAATTAATTTAATATGACTAACCTTAAGTCTGGTAATTCTAGTATAGACTTGTTTCTTAGCACTATGCAGGAATAAAATTTGGATATTTAATTAACAATGTATATATTTTTTTCAGGTGATTAGTTCAACCGCCACCCGCCCGAATTTAATTAAAATATTATTTTTCGTCACGTCATCCGCCCAATCCGCGGATTATCCGCGGAGTCCGCGGCTGTAACCGCAATCCGCGCATCTCTAGTGGCTGCAATGCTCGTTGTTTCCATCCACGCTTTGCCGCAGCAGCCCCAATTGTTGTTTGAGCACCTCAAGCGTCTGCTCTGCTCAGCCATTTCTTGATGGTGCTTAACCCCTGAGCATCCTGTGCAGCAATATGACTTCGCAGGAGGCTGGCAAGTTGGTACCCCCCGGTCTTCACCGCCATTTCCTGGACTCTCTTCATCCTCCGTACTTCCATTAGATGTGCAACCCAATGGCTCTGTTAATGTTGAGCGCTGCATTCCTCTCCCTCTGTCGCCTTGGCTTGTCATTGCGCAGGGGGGATTCACTCACGAAAAAATAAGAAAAGAAAAAAATGAAGCAAAACAGGGTGGGTCTTAACACAACGTGCCTTGATCAACCTAAACTTCAGTATAGTAGAGAGCACAGTATTGCATGGAGTAGACACGATGCACTTTGTGAAGACAGGGGAAAATACCCTCGCCATGGATAAAGGTCTTAAAAATAAATGGCGCTGGGCATGGCTGGAGGAGATTGGCCTGAATGGCAAGCCATTTAGCAACTGGTGTAAGAAGCTGAGGGAGCCAGGAGCTTGCTTCTGCACGTTGTGCTCGAGGAAGCTCATGTATGCATCCAGCGGCAAGAATGCTCTAGCTAAACACGAGTCAGACCCTGGTCACAGAGCAGCTGTTCGTGCTGTCCTACACACAACACGCCTACCAGGAGCAACAACAACAGCTGATGTACCAGCATCCATAACTGACTTTGTCTGTGAATCCAAAATACGAGTGTATACATTTATCGCAGAACACAACCTCTCGTTCACGATCGCACAACCCCTGGTCGATCTGTGTAAAAAAGTAGCAGAAGACATAATTGCATTAGGTAAAATGTCCATTTCAAATCTGCAGGCCAGCTATTTTAACACTCACGGGATAACACCTGAGTTGCATTAATATGACCCGGAACTGGTTCTGTTGTCGTATTGTATTAAATGCTAGCCCAAGCTGATGACATTCATTCATTGACATTGACATTCATTCATTCGATCATTCAGCCATGGAGTCTTTTACGCTTTTTAGAGGACCAAAGAGAGTGAGGATCCGGGAGGATGATCTGACAGGGGAGAAGGTTGGGAGGATTTTTCAGGTGAATACATTAAAGCACGAAGATGATTAGCCATCTTGCAAAATATTGTGGTTATTAATTTTGTCGTAAAATTGGACTAGCCAGTTGAACCACACTGGCTAGCTCCTCAAGGTGAATCGCGCTGTAGCGTAGCTAAGCACATGTCAGTGAAAAAGAAGTAGAGTGCACAGTCTAACAACGTTGAACTTGTTGAACTGTTTTTCCCCAAAAAACATTCAGTTGACGATTTAGTCCGTTGATGCTGGTTCAAGGTGAAATGATAAGTAGTGGTGATAAGCACTCGAATTATATTTTTTCAACCTAAAATTGTGAACATCATTTTCTGGTTTGGAAATTGAGTTTGCTTCGCGCAGGACTGCATGACATCTCAGTCCGAGCTTAAATTAACATTTAGCCTTTGCTTGGTTGCTTTGCATGATGTAGATAATGCATCAGCACTGTGACTGTGACACAGGAGAAAGACCGCTATCGAACACAGGCTATGATGACTTTTCAGCTAGACTAGCTTCTAGCAGCAAGGGCAAGGACAAGTGCTTGGCTCCATGGTGTCCCATATCAATGAAATTTAATGAAATTGTAAATTTTCAACAGTATATCTGCAAAAGCGGATTACATGTACTTTATAAACAAGAGTCAGTAGTCATATTGCAAAGCAAACAAATATAAGGAATGAATGGGCAGAGAGAGAAAAGGCGTTCTATCAGCATCCTGAGAGCAACTGAAGGTCAGCGACCGAATGTCCCCGGCGGGCGCTGGGGCGTTTGAGCGTGCGTGCCTCATCAGAGATGAACTTGCCCTCTACTGTTGTGAAGTTATCTCAGAGATGGCTGTGGATTGTGTGTCACAACAAATGCAACAATTGTCTGGTTTTATCAACAGAGTTGTTCGCCTTACAGTGGGAGAACGAGGAGCATAATTTGACCAATTAAGGCGTATTTAATGGGAGAAAAAACACGCATCGCCGAAATGGCTTAACTGTAATTATTAGGCTTACTACTTTTGGACACGAAATTTGCACAGATTAAATTCCTTGAGTGCAGAAACTCGGGTGTGAAAATGCAAAACACCCCCTGTTGTGTGTGGGTAGGAAGGAAATTACAAAAGTCATCTAAAACATTGTCTTGTACTTAAGCATCGCAGTTCTGGAGGCAGAACAGCCGCAAGATCTTTGTACTGCCAGAGGGGGAGTTTGATGACCTCCAGCAGCAGAGAACGGCCAAAGTGAGGTATGTAACATCTTGTCACATGTCAGTTTAGCCATACAATTGACAGAGTAGAGTACAGTGAAATGTATCAATCCCCAACGAAATTCAGGTGTTCAGTAGCATACACACATACAAATTCATTTACATATATTTCATAAAAATATATACTACATTTAGATATATTAAACATATCAAGAGTCTCTCAGTGCAGCAATGGGGGGTGGGGGGAGGTGGATTAGCTGGTGTAGGCAAGTCAGATAAAAGGCGCAGATGGTGGGGGGTGGGATCTGGCAGATCAGCAGCCTCCGTAAAAGGAGAAAGGTAGAGATACGTGTGAGAGGTAGAGGTAGTTATACTGTCCAGTCACCGATGACAATCTCTTCCTGTGTGTCATTTTTCGAGTACTATGTACTGTGTACTATTAAGAAGCTGATAATGTACATGTTGTCAGTCATTATTCGTCCATCCATGTCTTCGCAGTCGCAAAGAAGACAACACCCTGTTGGACCGGGCGGAAGAGGTGAAGGTGGCTGCAGAGTCCCTGGATACTGTGGCTAATGCCATTAAGAAGCTGGCAGAGGTGGCTACTGCCCACCTGCAGAGACCAGGCTTGCAGCCCGCCAAGGATGCTATGGCATGCCTTGTTTGCAAAGGTATGGAAAAATGTTGATGCCACACATGCACATAACTGAGACATGCAGTCTTTTTTCAGAGATATATAAAGCGTGGAGTGGAGTAGAGGTTCATTCATTCTTTATGTAAGGCATTCAATGACAAAGTTTTTGATTAACATTACAAAAGCGACTGATGATTCATGAAAAAACTGACTTTTTAAAGTGCACAGGTGACACCAGGAAGTTAAACATGAACGACAACTTTAACGTTTTTAATTCCGTTGTGAGAAACGTGCCAAACCAACTTAGAAAAGCTGTAAGTACTGAACCGTGGAGACGGAGCAAGGTGGGCTGGTTTCACTGGGCAGACGTTTAAAGTTCTTTAGTGTAGCCTACAGGTTATATTATGTCAGCTGCGACCTGTTTAATTTACCTCATTTAGTTATCTTGTCATTGTGTGTTCTGCAGCGGTTTTCGTGGATCCACAATTTGCCACTTGCTGTAGATCCTTGGTGGGCTGCTCTGTGTGGACCAGTGGGTTGCCTCCTCTGACTTCTGCCTCAAGTGCAGAGCAGCAAACTTTGCTGCCAACCTCCACGCAGTTCGGGGCCTGTCCCCAGCTGCAGATTTTTTCAGGGACTTTGATTAATTTCTTTTGTGCGTGTGTGTCCGTGTGGGATGGGATGGGATTTCTATATGACATTTGGTGTTGTGTGTGCAAACGCATAGGGGTATTTCACACCATGTTCGTGTCAGCCTGCCTTGTTACACTTCAGATTCTCAGGTGTGTGTGCGCGCGCATGCGTGTGTGTTTGTGTGGGTGCCTACTTTTTATGATTTTAAATGAAATTTATGCACGTTCTTAGTTCTAAATAAATCTTTGTTTGGTAAACAAACTTTATAACACCTGATTTTAAGTTGTTCTATATCAGGGGTACTCAACTGGCGGATCTCGGTCCAGATGCGGACCCAAACGTATGGTCACCCGGACCGAGACCAAAGCTGTCTTTAATAAAGATTTTTATTTTATTTCTTTTTTTTAATTATTATTTTTATTATTATTATTATTATTATACTTTCAAAGTGTTTCAGGCGTAATTATTTGTCATGTTATGTCTAATAGCCTTCATCTTCATATTTTCCCACGATCTCAAAAAATAAGGTTGTTTATCATCACTATGGCAACCATATTGCCAGGCGCACGTCTTTTTTCCTATCAGACAGTGATTTAGGCTAGTTATCAGATTTCAGCAAACAGGTTTAAACATGGCGTGCTCCAAACTGGATAAGAAACGAAAAATTGATTCAGAAAACCGAGAGTTTAAGGCGGAGTGGACAGACAAATATGCTTTTGTGCTGCCTGCAGGGAGCACAAAACCAATGTGTCTAATCTGCAATGAGACGGTTGCAGTCATAAAAAGTGGAAAAGTTAAGCGGCACTATGGCCCAATCCCATTTCTATTCCCTAAAACTAGCACTCGTTTTCGAGTTCCCTCCAAGATGAGACACCCCTCGATTGTGTAGTGAGAAGTGCGATCTTCCCTAATAAATGGGACAGCACTTCGCATAAAAACGTCTTCACCTGTTTCATGCGTCTATCGTTAACCGGGGTAAACTGTTCAAAAGCCGTCATCGACAGTTATCATCACCCACATGAGAGGCTCTGGTAATTCTGGTGAAAGATTTGCGCACTTTGAAAAATATCGATCTTTCTAATAGTCATGTTTTAACACACCAGTGCGGAATTCAACTGAATTTACATCAAACTAAGATATCCCAACATTAAAATATATATATATACATGCTTAATTGCAATAGTAGCTATATTTTTTAAGTTCTTATCCAGAGCTGAGAGAACGGGACACAGCTCGGGCAGTCGGACACAGATCGGGTACCGATACGCAGTTCGCAAAGAATCGTGGGTAATTTCATCTTCACTTCAACTTCACTTCGTTCGAAGTCTGCACCCGACTTCCCTCCGTTTGAAGGGGCGATTTGAAGGGCTGAAAGCCACTATCCCTCGGTCCCGAAAGTATTGGGACACCCTACACTTACACATGAACGCGCAAACCGAGTGTTAGGGCCAAAATCGAGGGGAAGTGATAGTGAAGTGATAGAAATGGGACTGGGCCTATGAAACAAAGCATGGGCACTTCGAACAGAGCTATCCCCAAAACAGCAAGGTGAGAACCAGAAAAATAAATCAAATGCAAGGTTCATATCAAGCGTCACGAACTGTGATAGTCAGGTCAGCAACCCAGCAAGAGCGCGCGACTGAAGCATCACTGCGAGTGTCATGGGTTTTAGGCAAGCACAAAAAACCATTCACTGACGCCGAAATTGTGAAGGAATGTATGCACGAAATAGCGATCGCTCTGTATGAGGGAACCCAGTTTAAAGATGACATTACCCAAAAAATAAGCCAAATATCCCTGTCTGATTCCACTGCAGTGAGACAGATGATTTATTGCACCAAATGAAAACTGCAGTGAAAAATGCTAATTGCATTTCATTGGCTTTGGACGAATCCACTGACAACACGGATAATGCCCAACTTTTGGTGTTTGTCAGATTTTTTGATGCAGGAAAGGGTGAATTTGTCGAAGATGTCTTAGGTCTCAAAACCCTTCTTGGCCATACAAGAGGCAGTGACATTTATGATGCAGTGATGCAGATGTTGCAAAATCAAGGCATAGCCCTGAAGCATGTTGTTTCAATTGCTACTGATGGAGCCCCAAGTATGACTGGGAGAGAGAGGGGATTAGTCTCCCTTTTAAGGGCACATCACCCTGACCTCATGGCATACCACTGTGTCATTCATCAGATGGTTTTGTGTGCCAGCTTGGGAAAGGGGTTTTCAGAAATCATGTCAACAGTGATGAAGCTCATCAACTTTTTGAGAGCCTCCTCTGCTTTGCAGCATCGCCTGCTACGCACATTCCTCACAGAGGTGTATGCAGAATATGATGATTTACTTCTCCACAATAATGTCAGGTGGCTTAGTAAGGGGAAGGTGTTGGAGTGTTTTTGGGCACTGCGGAAGGAGTTAGAAACATTTCTACTGAATCAGACCAGTCCCAAAGCAAAACCATTTGTGGAATTTCTCCAAAACAATGAAAATATGGAAATTGCTGCATTTCTGACAGACATTACTTACCACCTCAATGATTTGAATTTGAAGCTCCGGGGCAAAAATAACACAGTGTGTGACCTCATGTCAGCTATCCGTGCTTTTCAAAGGAAGCTGGAAATTTACAAAAGTGACCTACAAGAGGGAAGCCTGCTTCACTTCCCAAATCTGAAAAGCCAAGGTGCAGAGCCACAACACTACAATTATGTGGAATTTGTGGACAAGTTGATTGCAAATTTTGAAACCCGGTTTGGAGATTTCCCCCTGGGAAAACAGGTCTTGCTGTGTGTTGAAAATCCATTCCTGGTGAAAAATGTGACCGAATTCTCAAATGAAGCCCTGAAGGTCTGCCCATGGGTTAGTGCTGCTTCTCTACAAACAGAGCTGATTGAGCTTCAAGAAAACCTTGCCCTGCAGGAATCTCTCTGCGACCCCAAAGATGGCCCCTGCAGGTGTCTTGCAGAAGATGGCCCTGCATATTCTAACTATGTTTCCTTCCACTTACTCCTGTGAGTCAGCCTTCTCAACAATGACAATGGTGAAGAACAAATACAGGGGCAAACTCACCAATGAACATTTGCACCAGTGCCTACGCCTGGCTCTCACACCTTTTGTGCCAAAGTTTAAAGAACTGGTGGCACAGAAGAAGTGCAACTTTTCACACTGACATGGACAGAACCTATCATTTGTACATAGTTCAAATGTTCTTTGTGGATTCATCATCTTTTTCCTTTGGAGTTCAAATTTTGGATATGCGACTGCCTCGGACCCTGGAAAGATTGGAAATTTGGTGAGTGGACCTTTTCAGTTTGTAGTTGAGTACCCCTGTTCTATATGAAAATGTGTTGTCCTTCACAGAAAATGGGCGGCGAGTCTAATGCAAATGTTTCACTTGAGCTCAATTTGCAGTTTTCAATCAGCTTTATCGAGACAGAAAACAATGACCAATGCTTACGGCATGTTTCATTTGTTATATGACCACTTTTTATTATGTATATGTAGTTGTTACTGAACGATTCAAAACTGGCAATGCCGATCACAGCTTATGAATGCCTTCTTGCTGACTCAATCAGGTACAGCAGGGCATCCTGAAATGGCTTTAAGTTATTGTGCACTGCACCTTCATACATTTCAAACATGTTGGAAAATACTGCCCCGAACTCTGCCTCTGCCCTCATCTTCGCTTCAGGTGTTCCGTTCCCTGGCCAGAGAGGAGTTCAGCTCCCGGTCATACCTCGCAGCTGCCTCTGGGGGGGATGGCAAGGGCTCCTGTGACACTCTGATGGCTTTGAGAGGGCCCTGACACTTCAAGTAGGCCTACTAAAACAATTTCTGAAACAATGTGCCTATTTGGTACTGAGCTTCAACCAAACTTTATTTGGCCATCCCTAGATTTTGGCTCCGCACCGATCGGCTTTCGCCCAGGCTAGAACCTACCTCATGAACTGCGCGAGCCAGCTCTACCTCCAATCGGTCGTTTGTAAGAGGACGCCTCAACAAATCATGGTTGGAGCAGTATCGCCGAATACTCCTTTCAGAGAAGCCTCTCTGATCACCAAATTCAGCGATTAATCGCTCAGAAATTTCTGCATAAGACATGCCGCACAGTTGCACAGGGAGAACCCGCACCTGCTGGATATATCTGGCGACACAGTCCATATGGTGTCTGACGGTGCAAAAGCCCTGATGAGCCCTTTCAAGGCAGAAGTGGAAGATTTCTGCTCTAATGTGTATTATGATATTGAGAAGTCTACGAAGCAGAAAGAAATATTTTCGGGAATTTCAGAGATTACTCCATCTTACACCGAAGAGCTTGATCAGGCCCATCAGTAACAGGTTCCTGCAGATGTTGGAGGTGTGCAATAGGGTGAAAGAACTCGGGGATGGTGGACTGTAAGATGGTGTATTTATTCCTAACCAGGCCAATCACTCTTTCCACGTGTATGCGTACTGAAGCGAGCCCCTTGTGGACTCGAGCTCCAGTGGATGCATCTGTTCTTTTCCTTTGGTGAATGCTGGAAGTTTTAATTGTGCATGATACAGGCTAAAAGTGTTCTTCACATTGAAACCTCTATCAGCAAGGACAACATCCCCAGGATACAGTTTCTTAAGGTAGCCACAATTGTCTGTGATGTGCTTGTCATTTGTCCGCGAGATGACGCCCTGTGGTGTGACTGAAATAAGGTATTTTACCGTGTTGTAGTGTTTGTACTGCGAGTATGTCTGTGCCCTACTTCTAAATTGAGCTGGCTTCTCTATGAATATCTCAAAACAATCTATTATGAAGGCACAATTTGTAAAACTTTCTCTCAAAACACATTGGTAGGCTCATCTGAATCTGATCTTTTTTTGGACATAAGATAAGTGGGGACAGTCTAACATACATAACATAGAAAGTATTATTAAAAAGTCTCGCTACAGTTGACTTGGATACACCAAACAAATAAACAAAGAAGATATGTGTGACTCAGGTTATAAATTAAAATGGACAAGAAAGTCACGTTTATCTGTCCATTCACTCTCCGGCCAAAAGGTCCCTATGCTAAACCGGAAGTTAGCATGACTTCGGTTCCCTATTTATAGATGAAGGATTTAGTTAATATTCCTGACAGATGAGTACTACAAAAGAAAAACATGATGAAAACATGACTTACTGGGACATCGGCCACTATCTAGCAGAGTTTTATGACTGTAACTAAAGTCATGACAAATTGTTATTTTTAATCAACTTTTCTTTTACAATTCACAGGTATGTGTTGCACAACTCGACCCAAGACACCTGCTATCTGTCAGCATGGATGGCCCTAATGTTAATCTGAAAATGCTGGGGCTCCTACAGAATGAACATTCAGAGCTTTATGGGAATGCACAACTCATCAGTGTTGGTAGTTGTGGCTTACACACCCTCCACAATGCCATGAAGGCAGGATTCACAACATGGCAGGTGGACAAGCTGTTGCGAGCCGTTCACTACATTTTCCATATTGTTCCAGCGCGTAGAGAGGATTACACCAGCACCACAGGACCCTCTACTTTTCCCCTATCTTTCTGTGGCCACAGATGGGTGGAAAATGTACCTGTGGCTGAAAGAGCGGTTGACATTTGGCCCAAGCTTGTAGCGTACATTGATGCTGTTGAGAAGAAAAAGGTGCCAAACCCCAACACGGCCTCCTACGACATCCTTTTGGCAGCATTTGCTGATGATTTAATAATACCAAAGCTACATTCACATGCAACAGATTAGTCTGTGACCGAATCAGCAGTTGTGGGGGTGTTTTAAAAGTGCTTCTGACAAATGAGCTCCTTGCTTCGGCATCATCTGCAAGATCTCAGTATAGACTGTACCTGGAGAATGAAAGAAAGAAAAGAGAGACTGCTGCACATTCTCTGAAGAGGAAGGCAACTGAGGATGAGCTCTTGGACCTCAGAACCCAGTGTGATGTACTAAGCAGTGTCTGTGAGTCACTTCAAAATGACGCAGACAAGTTGGCCGAACAAGCTGAGGGAAAGGCCGGATCCAAAATGGCTGAACTTATCACGAAGTCCAAAACACTTCCCAGAAGACAGAATCTCTTTTGGAGGAAAGGATTGAAGAGAAGTCTGCAAAACTGAGGCTTTTGTGACTGTGCCTCTCTCCTCTCTCAATCACACAATTTCCCTTCCTGTCCATTCATTTTTCTTTCCTTATCTCTTTTCTCCCTCTCTCTATGTGTGTGTGTGTATTTCTTCCACCATATCAGTCCTTTCCTCTGTCTTCTCCCTCCCTCTCTCTCTTCCTTTTTCACTCTCTCCCTTGCTCACTTAATCTGCCAGTGTAAGTTATCAGCTGATGAATGCAGGTAAAGTTGTTGTCTCTTCACATTTATTTTGAGACATGTTCAAAAGTGTTTGAACTTTTATCTGACATTGTATCAATCAATTAATAACAATGTTTACCATCCGTTACCACTCTTTGAACAGTTCTTGAATCCAAAGTGTAAACCCTATAGGTTTTATAGGTTATAGTTACAAGTTACCTCTTGTGATGACATCAGTTGCTCCTTTTAAGAGAGAAATTCACCATTTCAGTGTGTGAGTGTGTGTAATATGACACATTTTATTAAATGTTTACTAATGATAATCATTGTTGTCCTGTCATTTATTTTAAGACGTGTCAAGTTAACCTTAGGGTGAAGCTAAGGGTTATGGTTAGGATACCAACCCCTAACAACCCCCCAACAACTGATTAACTTTATCATTTTTGTGTGATTAAAAGTGCAAACTGACATTGCTATATAGTCACTTGTATAATTGCTGAAAAGTGTTCATATCCATGATAAATTATTCAGATTATTTTGATGATAACAGAGTCAGCTTCTCTGACCCTCCCTATAAATGCATGATAAACCAAGCTTTATCCATATGCCAAACCTTGCTGTTTCTACTGTTAAATTGTTTTGTGGTTATTGTGATGAAAATATTGTGATGAAAATCACAATGATGATTTTTTACATACATAAAAATATTGTTCAGTTATTGTTATCACATCACCATAGATTGACTTTGAGCATGCTTCTGAGCACGTTGGGCTTGTAGTGCGGACACCACACCTGTATATGCCACCGTGATTCATGATCATAATTATGATTAAAAAGAACACAAGGTTTCGTCCAGTCATAATCACATATACATTACATACATACATTTAAAATGTATTTTAATAATCTAGGTTACAGAATATAATTGTTCAATACAACTCAATTCATATCTGAATATATGAATCATTTTTATATTCTTTACTATGTTTACTACCTTTTGTCCTAGGCATGCCAATAACTATGAAGTGACATTAATCCATTAGTATCTCTAGCATTTTGTTCAACATCAACCACCTATTCCAATTTTGTATTTACAACTATGCCTGCATAGTACTTTCCGAATCTGAGGAAGTTGTAGCCCATAAATTACAGGGTTCAGCAATGGGGGTAATATCAAAAATTGTACGGTCAGTGCATTCCGTATACCAACTGGCAAAGTTGCTGAGCTACCCCAGCTATAAAGTACATCAAATAATCCAGTCATTGTATAAAGTGCTATTACCACAATATGAGGAACACAAGTTTTACTGAACTTTCTCCTACCCTCTCTAGATGCTATACAAACCTGGATAATACAACCATATGAACCTACAATTAAAAGAAATTGTACAATAAAAAGTGTAACTAGAGTCATATCCCATGCAAAGTTAGCTATGTCTTCATAACATCCCAGCTTTAACACTGAGGGATTGTCACAGAATAATTTAGGTATGTGAGACCCACAAATAGGTATTCTTGCAGTGAGAAGAACCACTACTGCTGTTGTCACCAGTGGGTAAGTCCAGGCTAATACAAGTAGCTTCAACACAGCTTGTGGGGTCAAAATGCTGTGGTACTGCAGTGGTTTGCAAATTGCCACATAGCGGTCATAAGACATGAGTGTTAACACTGCCAGTTCACACTGTCCAGAGCAATAAATCACATATATTTGACTCAAGCACCAACTGTGGGTTATAGTGTGAATATCAGATTGCAAGTCCAGCAGAAATTTAGGGTAAAATCCAACAGTACAAAAAAGTCCATTTGCACACAGATTAGAGATGAAAATATACATGGGCTCATGGAGGCTTTTTTCCACAGTCACAGTGCAGATCAGAGTTAAATTGAATGTAATGATAAGGATATAAAGTATTAATGTCAAAAAGAAGTACAGATGCTTATGAACTACTGATTCATGTAGCCCAGAAAGAAAAAGCAGGTTAAAGGTAGATACATTTCCCATCATTTCATGGTAATCAAAATTACTTCACATATTATTCAAACACATCAACAGACAATCATACACAAAGAAGCAGTTCATATTGTAGAGTGTGAAAAAGAATGTTGGATTAAAATGCTTTTAGATAAAAATTGCAGTCCTTTGGCCAGCATTTGCCTCATTGTGAGTTCAAGGAGAGTAGATTGCTAATTTATACCATGGGATGTGATTTGGGTGAATTGATCTGTTGTGCTGGGTGTCATTGTGATGGTGGTGGTGACGCAACAGCATTCCAGGGATTTTTTTTTTTGTAACATGCACCCATCAGTTCTCTACTGCCCATGTGTGTGCCATCAGGGGATTCTCTCCTTGAGTGGCTGGGGATGTATAACAAACAAGTTGTGGAAAAGGGGGAAGGAGGAGGAGGTGAGTCATCCATTTAGAATTTGTTCTCAAAAGAGTTTGGGAAGTGGTCAGGCACTCAACTAATAATGCACTTGCTGACATCTCACACATTCGTGCAAAAATGGCTAAAATAAAACTGTTAGTTGGGCACATTAGAGATCTAATTGGAAAATTATGAGCAAATTCTGACAGCCCCCGCCCAAAAATGACAGTCGGCCCACCAGGCATTGCCCTGTATGCCCTATGGCCAGTCCATGCCTGTTCATGTCTGTATTTATAGTTTAATAGCCTAATAAGACGGATGGTTGGCCAATAGCCCATATTCTACAGCATAGGCCAATTTTGGCCATTGTAGGCAATTTTAGCCATTGTAGCCTAATTTTAATACATTTAAATAATTTGAATAAAATAGGCACATTCTTCGTAATAAAACGTTATCAGGAAGAATGTGGCTACTCTTCATGTCCCTGTACTACAAGGCACCAATGTCCGACTTTAAAATTATTGCTCGGCAAATACATTTTAATATCATCATCCCAAAGTTGGAGAAAGCTGATTTCCACAGTTACAATGTAACTTTACACAAGATGCATGTTTGCACAATGCAGGTTTGCACAATGGTAATTGACTTATGACCAAATATTTATGACTGTATTGATGGTTTGATGTAATGACGAAAAGAACATTAACTTTGATATTGAAAAGAGAACTAATTTTGTTATTTATTTATTGATGTACTATTGATATTCATATATTGATGTATAGATGCATTCAGGGTATAAAATTAACTTTTTGACCCACCTGCCAATGGCAGGTAAGGCCTGATCCTTTACCGGCCAAAAAATATATTTACCGGCCACTGAAAAAAAATTTAGGGTAATTTTTAGAACAACTTTACTTTTCTCTCAGTTGTCTCTGTAACAAAATGTATTCTGTAGTAGATGGTTATCTAAACTCAACTGCTATGGCGCCTACTGGCTCCGCTCATTCAATTTCACATTAATGACAAAAGTCATAGGTCTATATGAAGCAGTCATATTTCAGTAGTCTGCCAATGGCAGGTAGCTTGGTTTTTGTTACTAGCCAAACCAAATTTTTACCCGCATTTGGCCGGTGGCGGGTGCTAATTTTAAACCCTGGATGCATTATTGAAACTGTCCTTCCAAGATAGCATCTCTGGACATTGTATAGGGCTAGTAATGAACTCTGATCTAATTTTTGCACTTTGCACTTTTCTCACATTTGGAGTTGCACATTGCATGCATGCATATTTGCATAGAAGACTGACCCTGGGGATATAGATTGTGCATTAGGATGGAGGTGTATCTGGATTTTTTATTTTTTATTGTTGTATTGTAAATGGAATGGTGTCTTGCAGGGGTGAGGTCATGTGACCACCACAGATCACCTATATCACCTGTGGGTGGCAAGCATATGATAAGTGAACCTGATGAAGCAGGTGGGGCGCGAGACATCTCATTGCAATTGACCAGTGGCCCAACCATGCCCCCCGAATTCACAGCTATCGTCTGAGATGCACATATGACAGTAAATTGTTGCTGTGATAAGGGGTTTGAGAGAAATTTGGCTTTGAATTAGTAACATTGACAAAAATCCCAAAGTATTCCTCACAGAGATATTATGCGCAAATTGAGCCTTCCAGGTGGGGCGTGAAAATTCTCTGCCTTCCAAAGTGGGGAATGACAGAAAAAGTTTGAGAAACACTGCTTTAACTTATATGGTAATGGTGTTTTCCCTCCTGGGAATTATTTGTGTGGTTCCTACACCTTGCCTATAAATTTTCTATTTAATTGAGTGAGGATGAATGTTGAGCCTGTACTGTACCTACAAGACAACAAATTTACTCTGTCTGTGTTACCGTTATTAATAATACTTTGCGCATGCCCATGGTTTTATTCTCAGTTATATAGTTTATTGATTGATGTACACACAAACTCACAAGTGACTTTTGATTTTCATCTGTTAAGCCGGCTGCACACTGGTTCCGACAGCATTGCGGAGCACTTTCCAACGAATTGGACAATTTCGCACCGAACCTACATGTAGCCCCGTAGCATGAGAAATAACAATGGATGTCAATGGACGGCTCCGACAAAAAATATACTTCAATCGTAATTCACAATCGACGGTGGAAGGGTTCGGAGCTGGTGTGTAGGGTTGCATTGAAAACAATGGAATAGACTGTAGGAAGCAGAGTGCTCAGCACTGTGTCGGAACCGGTGTGCGGAGGCCTTTATTCTCGCTTCTGTCACTACTTAAAGGAGAGTACCGGAGTGAATTCAAGCATAGCCCTGTTGAAAGAGCTTGCATAATGCGCTAGTTAGCGAGTGGAACAAAATAATTTGGTACAGCACAGACCAAACGCGAATGCAGAAGCGAACAGGCACTTTACACTGAATCAATGGGACCTGACTATTGGAAACCGAAAGTAAGATCTGAGGTTACATTGACTCAATGTACAGTGTTTCGCGTTAGGTCTGTGCTGTTCGAAAATCTTTCATTTCATGCGAAATATTTTGCTGTTAGAAGACTCGTGCAGCAGGACTATGCTGAAACTTACTCCGGTATATTACTTTAATAGAACTAGCAAAGATAGCTAATCTTTGTCAGGATTAGCCACATTTCCAGGCAAGAAATCTGTAAACAAATGTTGCTACGATTACAACGTTCTCATTGGCCAGCTCTGAAATGAGAACGTAGCAGCTCATCATGAACGAGACAAGAGAAGGGGACCAAAACAGAAGTGGAGAGATGTATATTTTCAATCATGGTACTTTAGAGATGTATGTTTTGAGGTCAGACCTCTTGAAAAAGAGAAGCCTTTAATATGGCTCCAATAATATGGGAATTATTAGGGAATTATTTCTGTAAATTCATTGTAAATTGATTTGGGAGGGTTTTGCACCTGAATAATTTAAATAGCTTTTAGGCCCATATCTATTCTATAGCCTAAAAAACTGAGTGTAGCCTATGTTGTCATTCAAATGCAACTGAATCTCCATTAATACTAAATTATGCATATTTCAATTGAACAAACAAGCATGACAAGCAACTCGGTCGCCAAACAATCAATAATGATTATTTATTATCAAGCAACACAGACTGGGTGTAACAAAGCAACACCAGCTAAACAGACAGTAAAGGGATTAAACAATTCCAACCCCAGCAGCTAGCTAAACAAGCTGCATATAAGGTAATAGCCTATACAAAGAACAAAAATACCAAAATAATAAAGCACGCTGTCAGGGCCCGGTGGTGCATGTGAGGCAGCTCCCTGAGCTGAAGGTAACACAGCAATCTTGGTGCTGCACTCCAACACGCTGGTGATCCGGGAGAGAGAAAACGTGTATGTGTGTGCCTACCTCTCGTTGACTTCCGGCTGGTCTGCCTGTGTTTTGGTAGTGTGGAGCACAAGTTGGCTGGGGTTGCTACTATTGGGTGTTGTGCTTGAAATTGGTAACCTCACTCACGTCAGATGCAGCGCTCCCTCAGGCGCATCCATCTGATGTCGAGTCCATTAAAAGGTATTTCAGGTCCGATATTAAATGGATGGACTAACCAGGAGACGCGTACGAACCACCGTGATTTTTGACATAACTCATCTCTAGCAACCTTACAACACATCTAACAGTTATATTTGAAAAAGACTTTTATATTATGTGAGTTGAATCGAGTATAATGGTAATTATGCCACAGATTCTAGCGTTTATGTTTGTTTGGAACGTGAAAAACTAGAAATCGCGTGGGCTCATGGGATGCAATTGGTAGGTTTCGATGTAAGTAGTTTAAGTAGGATGACGGACATGTGGTTTATCCAAGTATAGGTAAGTATTTTTGATGACGCCCGGTCTTCTGAAACAATTCTCTTATCAAGCGACATCAGATGCATGCGCCTAAGTGGACGCTGCATCTGACCTGAGTAAGGTTACAGCTTTACTGTGTGCTTTTCGCATTCACTTTTATCTTTGTGACTAGCGTTACATCTCCGTTTCCTTGTTTCGTAGCCTGCTTCATTCAGCAGTGAAACGGATACAACGTAACTGGCGTGTGTGTGCCATTGTCTGTGCCTGTCCGGTAGGTCATTCTTTTTACTCGTTGTAACAACTTGCCTTTAGCTGGCAAAATGATTAATTGTATCTAGTCTGGTGCATATTGCCGGTAGCCCTCTGTAGTGGCAGTGAGATAGAACAGTTAGAACACAACAGCCATGTATTTCAACAATGTTACATTATAACTTACTTCCAGCCATTTGCGGCGCTGTTCTTTCTACCAATAAACAACCATTCGCCCTCCGCTCGAGCCCTGATGAAGGCTGATGTATCTTCAACTTGTCCCTAGAAAAAGTAACCGTCATCTTATTGCAATCTACGAACTAATTTCATACTGATAGATGCAACCTGTCATATTTTACATTGACATTAAAACATGACAGCAGCAAGCATGACTTCTCACGAGTATCATTGTTTAAAGATTTAATTAATTGAATGCTTTTAGACAAAGTAATGCAAGGTCAAAACACTTCTGTTCAACAAGTTTAGTTAGCGTTAATTTTGGTAATGTAAGTCAGGTATACAAGTAAACAGACTGTTAGGCCTACTATGTGGGCCTAATATTTGTATGGGGTTTTATAGTAGCCAAGACCAGATACTTAGTTGTTAATTTTCTCTCAAATTGTTACAGTACGTTACAGTTCATGCTGTGCTAGTTGTACTTTTGTTGTTATTTTGTCAACGTCCACAAACCATAAAGACAAATTTATAGAATGTTGGGCATCGATGCTTCCTTCTAAATTGGTCAAAACGAAGTTACAATTCTACCTTCGAAGGAAGGATTGTATGCATTTATTAAATTCGGACACGCCTTGTTGCCCCCAAATGCTTCCTTCAAAGGCAGCATTTTTGCCTTTTCGGACACAGCCATTGTTCTATTGTATGTAAAGTTGATTTTTCAAGAGATATCACGTCTCACTATTATTTTGCTTCATGTCCCTTAATTTGTAAAAAAAAAAAAAAAAACCCCTACAACTCATACTTTAATAATGCTCTTAATTAACTTTATCTGGTGTCATAGGGCAACATAAAACTGACACATGCGTTTAAAGTGGTAAGCTATTGGCAATTAAAAGGCATCTCTCAGCAGTTCAACTCTGATTGTTTTGTATTCAGGCATAGTAAGGCTACAGCTTCATAGCTTGGTTCATTCTCTCTACAAATTCTGAGAGCAGTTCGTCACGTGGATGCCTTATTGAAGCACTTCACAAACACAGGCAGTAGAAAACTGATGGGTGCATGTTACCCACAAAAGCCCTGGATAGTTATTGTGGCAGGGTTCCTACACATTTTCCATTTAAAAATCCCATACTTTTTCCATTCTCAAATTTGCTACTTTGCGGTAAATTTTTCAGAACATGTTTGAGGAAAAAAGTGTCTGAGCGAAAGTCCACGGTCGGAAGTATGATAGTGTTGGGCCTGTTGATTTTGTGTTTGGCCCAAAACAGAGTGGTATGGATAGCTTAGCCAGATCGTTTGCTGCAAGTTTAACAACAAGTTGAATTGACAACAGAGCCTTCGGCAGCAGTAGCCTCAGTGGCATAAGGCTCTTCACTCATGGACCAACTTAAAGGAAAGGTTTGTTTTTTAGCACTTTTAGTCCCTTTTCTGGAGTGTCTAGGATGAAATAGAACGATCAACACCAAAATTTTGACCATTGGTCCAGTCTCTCTCATTTAGAATTCCCTGTCTGCTTCAGAATGGCTTACATGTGGTGCACATATGATAATGTCCTTAAAACAGTCTTAAACTTTTATTTTAAATCATGTGGAAATCACTGAGTGGTTAGTGGTGTCCATTGACATTCCAAAACCATACTGAAATAGTTCCTATACATTTTTATTTGCCATAATGTTGAGCTAGCTGAGCAATCAGTATGCAAAAAATTGTTCCAGAATGTTCACGAACATGTTCTAAAGGCATTTTAAGACATGCATAAAGCAAGCCATTCTGAACAGACTGGGGATTATAATTGAGCCAAATAGCCGAGACAAGATCAATCATCAATATTTTGGTGTCGGATTATTCTATAAAAACCCAACTTTTCCTTTAACATGATGCTCAACTTATCAATTACATTTGGACATATTAATACTGTAGAGTATGCACTGACTATGGCTAGGCAGCGACGTTAAAATAGCGCGCGCATACTGGGGGCTACACATGTGGGCTACTCAAGGATATGCTGGACATTGTAAGACTGTAAGTCCATAGCCTGTTGTGCACTCTCTGTATGGCCTAGAGTAGGACAAATTTTGCCATTTGGGATCTGATTGATGTCTGGAATCATGAATATTTTTCCATACCATCTTTCTTGTTTTCCATACTTTTCCAGACCTGGAAAATACTAAAATCTAATTCCATACTTTTCAATACTGCGTAGGAACCCTGTTGTGGCCTCACCACCACCATCACAATGACACCCAGCACAACAGATCAATTCGCCCAAATCACGTCCCATGGTATAAATTAGCAATCTACTCTCCTTGAGCTCACAATGAAGCAAATGCTGGCCAAAGCACTGCAATTTTTCATCAAAAAGCATTGTAATACAACATTCTTTTTCATACAGTACAATATGAACTGTTTCTTGGTGTATGATTGTCTATGGATACGTTTGAATAATGTGATTTAATGTGATGTAATTTAGATTAACATTTACTGAAATGATGAGAAATGCATCTACCTTTAACCTCCTTTTTCTTTCTGGGCTACAGGAATCAGTAGTTCATAAGCATCTGTACTTCTTTTTGACATTAATACTTTATATCCTTATCATCACATTCAATTTAACTCTGATCTGCACTGTGACTGTGGAAAAAAGCCTCCATGAGCCCATGTATATTTTCATCTCTAATCTGTGTGCAAATGGACTTTTTGGCACTGTTGGATTTTACCCTAAATTTCTGCTGGATTTGCAATCTGATATTCACACTATAACCCACAGTTGGTGCTTGAGTCAAATATATGTGATTTATTGCTCTGGACAGTGTGAACTGGCAGTGTTAACACTCATGTCTTATGACCGCTATGTGGCAATTTGCAAACCACTGCAGTACCACAGCATTTTGACCCCACAAGCTGTGTTGAAGCTACTTGTATTAGCCTGGACTTACCCACTGGTGACAACAGCAGTAGTGGTTCTTCTCACTGCAAGAATACCTATTTGTGGGTCTCACATACCTAAATTATTCTGTGACAACTCCTCAGTGTTGAAGCTGGGATGTTATAATGACATGGCTAACCTTGCATGGAGTATGACCCTAGTTACAATTTTTATTCTACAATTTCTTTTAATTGTAGGTTCATATGTTTGTATTATCCAGGTTTGTATAGCATCTAGAGAGGGTAGGAGAAAGTTCAGTAAAACTTGTGTTCCTCATATTGTGGTGATAGCACTTTATACAATGACTGGATTATTTGATGTACTTTATAGCTGGGATAGCTCAGCAACTTTGCCAGTTGGTATACGGAATGCACTGACCGTACAATTTTTGATATTACCTCCATTGCTGAACCCTGTAATTTATGGGCTACAACTTCCTCAGATTCGGAAAGTACTATGCAGGCATAGTTGTAAATACAAAACTGGAATAAGTGGTTGATGTTGAACCACGTTCTAGACATACTAATGAGTTAATGTCACTTTATACTTATTGTCATGCCTAGGACAAAAGGTAGTAAACGTAGTAAAGAATATAAAAATGATTCATATATTCAGATATGAATTGAGTTGTATTGAACTGTTAATATTTATATAAAATTATATTCTGTAACCTAGATGATTAAATTGCATTTAAAAAATGCCAATGTTTATGCCTTTTTAAAAATACATTCTATGGTTTATACCAGGGGTATTCAACCTTTTTCAGCTCAAGGACCCCCTTTCTGCGAGACAGTCTGCTCACGGACCCCCATCCCCAAATGTACACACACAACTATACCTGATGTGTAGTCTGATTTTATTTGATTTATGTATTTGTATGTATTAACAATTGCAGACTATACAGACAGGGAAAAAAGCCTATTTTCAGGCATAAGTTACATAGGCCTAGTCCAAATCTAAAGATAATGCACAGTGGTCTATCATAAAGGGACGCATTTTAATTGTTGTGGGGCAAAGGATTAAGCTAATTGAGTGGGTGGAATATTTAACAAAAAAAAATCAATAAATTGGCGGACCCCCTGTAGTACCTCCGCAGACCCCCTAGGGGTCCCCGACCCCCTGGTAAAGACCTCTGGTTTATACTATAAAAATGGATGTCACAATCTTGAAATAATATCATGTCATGACTCATGACATTAATAGAAAATACATTCAGTAGGTCCATATTGAATGTTTTTCAAACTTTATCTATTTTTTACTTCAATTCACTCCATTTTTTATCAGGAAAGTTAGGAAATATGTGATTATGACTGGAGAAAATCATGTTTTATTTTTAATCATAATTATGGTCATGGAAATCATGAATCGCAGATTTAAAAAATTAACTCAACTACAAAAGCGCTCAGAGAGCGCAGACCTCCGCCAAGGCAATGTGGTCACAGGCACAATAAAAATTCCAGATCATGTTCTGGATCACAGATCGAATCAGTTCTTGCTTGTCCCAATATACACATTGTCCGAAAATTTCATCCAAATCCGTGCAGTACTTTTGAGTTATCCT
>JAODXP020006752.1:60000-62055 GCA_027497455.2 Sardinella longiceps | reverse complement strand
CTCTCTCTCTCTCTCTCTCTCTCTGTAATCTTATGGTCCCCATGGTAACAACACATCTGTGGTCTGGGACGTATAAGCTGCAATACACAGACCTGGTCTGGGATTAATGCTGAAGTCTCTGCCTATCCTACATGAGGCTATTTCTCAAAGAAGTATACATAACAAACAGTCCAATATGGATCTCTTCAACCAAAACCAAACCAAAACCCAAAAGCATTGGTTTGCCCCTGTTTCTAGCAGGAGGTCAACTGAACTCACATCCTTACACTCCGTGTCGTGCGTGTCTGCAGACACACACACACACACACACAAACATGGACACACAGAGACACTCCACAAGACACTCCACATCTACTCATTCACACACATACACACACACACAGACATCTACACACACATACAGATACATTCCCCATGTACACACACATAGACACACGCATACACATGGGCTCTACACACACACTCACAAACACACACACACACACACACACACACACACACACACACACACACACACACACACACACACACAGTCTGATTAATGTTATTTATTGTGCTGGAGCTGCAGTCTCGGGTCTCAGTAATATCTTGAGGTGCTGCGCTGTGATTGGTTGTCATACGTATATCCTCTCAGCCGCCTCCCAGCCTTAATTTCCTCCCCTGTGCGGCCAATTCACTTTCCCTCCTCAGGCTACACTGGGACTGGAGCGACAGATTCAGAGAGAGAGAGAGAGAGAGAGAGAGAGAGGGGGGGCAGAAGGGAGGGATGAAGTGAAACAGTGAGAGACAGAGAGAGAGAGAGAGAGGAGGGGAGGGGGTAGGGAGGGATGGGTTGAAATACAGTGTGTGTGTGTGTGTGTGTGTGTGTGTGTGTGTGTGTGTGTGTGTGTGTGTGTGTGTGTGAGAGAGAGAGAGGGGGGGAGAAAAGACATAAAGGTACTTAAACAGCAGGAGAGAAATATTGAAAGGGGGTGGAGAGACATCAGTGAGGGACAGCAGAGAGAGAGAGAGAGAGAGAGAGAGAGAGAGAGAGAGAAATATTGAAAGGGGGTTGAGAAAGAGTGTCATAGGAGGGCTGCAGAGAGAGAAAAAAAAGAACAAAAGAACAGGGATGGCGGAGGGTGAAAAAAGACAATAACGGAGACAGAATAGTGACAGAGTGATTGAGAAAGTGAGTGAAAGAGATAGAAGAGGAGAGAGGGACACATTACGGTAAAAAAGAAAGAGAGAGTGAGCAGGGCGATGAGAGAAGAGAGGGACATATAAAAAAGATAGATAGAGATAGAGAGATTGAGATTGTGTAACAGAGAGAGAGAGAGATACAGCTTGAGTGGAAAGAAGATTGAGAGGGAGAGAGATGGAGAGAGAGAGAGAGAGAGAGAGAGAGAGAGAGAGAGAGAGAGAGATGAAGAAAGAGCGACACATGTTTCATTTCAGAAGGATATTACCCATTTCCTCTCCTCCGAACTGTTCTGTACATCCCCACTCCCCTGCACACACACACACACATGCACACACACACACACACACACACACACACACACACACACATTCCTTACTGTATATTTCCTCTCCCCCACTCAGACATATATGTCCACACACACACACACACACACACACACACACCGTAGTGTATGTCCCCACTCCCCTGCTCAGACATATACGCCCACACACACACACACACACACACACACACACACACACACACACACACACACATACTGTGTACATCCCCTCTCCCCCGCTCAGACATATTGCTTTTCCAGACACTCATGTAAAATGGATAGGACACTGGGTAGGACAGTCCTGGGATCAGTGAGGGCACAGACCCACTGCAGGGGCTTATAGGGGGTTTGGGAACAACTGCAAAGGCGAGCGGCTTAGTCTTTGGTATTTTTGCCCTCAACGGTGCCTTCCAGGCAGTGCTGCCTTTAAAGGAAAATACCAGAGTACAGTAAGTCTAAGCATAGCCCTGCTGCACGAGCCTTCTAACAGCAATATATTTCGCATTAAATGAAAGAATTTCGAACAGCACAGACCTAATGCGAACGCAAA
>JAODXP020006752.1:5000-10000 GCA_027497455.2 Sardinella longiceps | reverse complement strand
TAGTTACAAGACCGTAAAACAACCACGGACCAAGGCAGTGGATGCGTGTGTGTGTGTGTGTGTGTGTATATGTGTATGGACTTAGTTACAAGAAACATAATGCTTGAGAATAAGAATTTCTTACCCAAACTATTTCCATTAAGTTAGGATTACATTATGGGATGTTCAAATGGAAGCTTTGTGGGAACAGAGCTCTTTTGATGGTCGATATAAGTGAGACAATGTATTGCCCTTTCACTTTCATGTTTCATTGTTGATCTCTATGCGCGGAAAGATAGAGAGACATGAATCTCAAACAAAAAACCTGTTGCCATTGACAGCGGCCATTATACTTTTGCAGTGGTCATTATACAAAAAATAACTGACCTGCTAATGTTGAGGAGGCCCATTGAAAGTGAATGGAGCCATCCACAACATTGTAAAGAGCCGTATAATAACTGTCATTAGTGTCAGCCAATAACAGAATAAACCCACTTGTTAGTGTAACGGAGGCCAGCTAGCGCGGCTAGCTCGGTGGTAGTGTGTAAATCCTCATCACCCAATTCCATGGGCGCTTCTAACACGCTGAGTTAGAAGCTCGGGCTTTAGCTCAGTTGGTTAGAGCGTTCCACTCCCACGCCAGGAGTTTGTAGCTTGCGGGGTGGAGGGTTCGAGACCCGTGTGCGGTGCGGACTGCCACCGGCTACATTGGGTCATACCTTCCTTACAGTACTTACTTGGAAGATCTGATATCTTAATAAGATAAGGATAAGAGTCCAGGATCAATGTCAAACTTGTTGCCCTGGTTCAATTGGTTAGATTTAGGGTTAGGACTAAGGTTAGGGTTAGGGTTAGAGTACAGGTTTGACATTGATCCTGGACTCTTAATAACTTGGTGATACCAGATCTTGCCACTTACTTCATCCAATCCCAGTGTTAGCTTGTCTGTCTGGTCATACGTTTCTTTGCTAGTCTGTTTCAAATGCTCTTTCATTCATTCCCCTTCCTTCCTCTTCTCTGCCTTCTTTTGTCCCATCATGTAATGGTTCTCTTTTCTGTCTGCTTCCTGGTTTCAGATCCCCTTCCACCTGCACCCTGGGGACCAGTTTTACTTCCTGTCCAGTGTGTGTGTGTGTGTGTGTGTGTGTGTGTGTATCTATGCTTGAGGTGCCCCAGTGTGTGTGTGTGTGTGTGTGTGTGTGTGTGTGTGTACGACCAGTTTCACTTCCTGTCTTGCGGTTTAGGGGGATGATCAGCTCCACACCCACTGGCATCAATCTGGGGCCCCTTCCTCCCCTTGTGATAATTTAGGGGTTACAGAAATATACAGAGATATCAATCCTCACTCTCTCACACACACACACACACACACACACACACACACACACACACACACACACACACACACACACACACACACACACACACACACACACACACACACACACACAAACACACCATCACCAGAGATCTCAATCCTGCCCATTGTTCTGTTCTATGCGCACAAAAGTAATCATCCCTTTGGAGTCTCCACGGTAACAGTGATGGGATGTCTCTCATCAGGACCGCCGGCTCTGGACTAAAGGCTTTCTCGCCTCGGCTGTCACATCACATCGCATCCCAGCGTGCATCAGTGGGGGATGACATCACAGTGTTCTCGTTCTCCCTCAGGGCACGCAGTTCCAGTCTGCACCCCCAACACACACACAAACACACATGCATACACACACACACACACACATCACCACCTACTAACCACCCAATAACATTCTCACAAATCCTTTTCCAGTCTGCACCCCCCAACACCCAACCCACACACACACACCCCTTCCACACACCCACACACACACACCCCTTCACACACACACACACACACACACACCATCACCACCACTACCGACCCAATAACATTCTTTCAAATCCTGACCAATTCTCCAAAATGTGTGTGTGTGTGTGGGCTTTGTCAGTTTAGCAGAAGCAAGCTCCATTCAAAAGCAAACCATACAGACCACTGCAATTGCAAACACATAATTGTGTAATTTAGTTTATTATCCTCCGAAGTGGAATTTAGTTTCACAGTCACAGTATTATGGACATGGCATCCCACAATAGATCTGAGAGAGAGATGACACATTGAGCGTTTCTCGAAGTCGGGGAAGCATGCTTGGAAGGCTGCTTTTTCAAGCATTCCTCGTCATTATCTGTCGCCAAGTACTGTTCCAAAGTAAAGCATCCTTCTAAATTCTAGCGAGGACAGAGAGGCCTTTGTTCATAGATTTTTCAAGGATGCACTGATGGATCATCGTTATTGAAGTGTACGACTTCCAAGGCAAGTGTGCTACCTAGGAAGCATGCTAGCCTTTGAGAAACACACGTATGGTGTTTCACGGTCCAGATAGAGCGCAAATAACAGGAACCATCTACTCTACCTATCTGTGTTTAATATGATCAGTGCATCACATCTACTCTATCTGTGTTTAATATGATCAGTGAGTTGGTGTGAGGTCTGCTTCATATTCTCTTTACAGATTAGCAAACACACAGCAGCAGCAGCAGCAGCAGCAGCACACCTCCCCTGAGACACCACTCAATAACTACAAAGCTCTCTACCATGGGGGGAAGTGTGTGTGTGTGTGTGTGTGTGTGTGTGTGTGTGTGTGTGTGTGTGTGTATGTGTGTGTGTGTGTGTGTGTGTGTGCTGTATGTGTGTGTGTGTGTGTACTGTATGTGTGTGTGTGTGCGTGAGTGCATGTGTGTGTGGTAGTGCATATGTCTGTGTGTGTGTGTGTGTGTGTGTGCGTGTGTGTGTGTGGTAGTGTGTATGGGGGGGTGGGGGGGGTGCAACGGAAGATCAGTTGCGACAGCGGAGAAGGGTTGAATGCATCCGCCTGAACGCACCACCACCACCATCACCATCACCCCACCATCACCACCACCAGCGTCGGTAATTACAGAGAGCTGCTCTGTGCTGCGCTGTGCTGGGTTGCGTCTGCTTCAGGTGTTGGTTGGACGTATTATATTATGTTTGAGGCTTTCATACACACATGAAAATTAATCACGGCGAATAGAGAACAAAGAACACTGACGCTCCGCCGCCTCTTCCGGAGGTCCCTCGACTGCTCGAGATGGATTAAATTACCACCCAGCACTACCGGTGTGTGTTAGTGTGTGTGTGTGTGTGTGTGTGTGTGTGTGTGTGTGTGTCTTGGGCATATTAGGTGTTTGTGTGTGTGTGTGTGTGTGTGTGTGTGTGTGTGTTGAAGCTTTAGGTAAAGCTTTAGGCAGCACTGTGACTCCCACATGGCCCTTGTGAGTGTGTGTGATCTAATAAATATCATCTAAAGATAGAGAGAGAGGAGAGAGATAGAGAGAGGATAAAAAGAGAGAGAGAGAGAGAGAGAGAGAGAGAGAGAAGGAAGGAGAGAGAGAGAGAGAGAGAGGAGCGGAAGAGTAACAGGAACACACCCCAGGCTTCCTCAGCTCAGCTAAGTAGGCCCATTCAGGCTATAATCTCCTCTTCTTCAAAGGCTTTGTATATGCTGTACCAGACCACTAGACTTTTATTTTGATACGTTATTGCCATTCTGTCTACTGCATGTATGGAGGGTTGGGTATGAAGGTGGAGTCATGTCTTAGGAAACAGTCAAAAATTCTTAGTGAGCTTTTTATGCCAGCTGCTATGAATATATTATGTACTCACCGTCAAGTAAAGTGTTACCATAAAAGTATAAACTATAGTCAAGTCAAGTCAAGTCACGTAATTATATAGCGCATTCTGACATAACATAGTTGATCCAATCTAATCAATGAATATAATGAATCAGTACAATAATGTCATATATCTACCTGCCAGAAGTGTCCAGAGAGATACTATGCACTAAGTAGCAGACATCCCAAACCTTGGGATCGAGTGTCGTCCCATAACCCCCCCCCCCCCCCCCAATTTTCCCTTCTTCAAGGGGGACAAGGTCAAAGGTCAATTGAATAATTTTAATGAACACTTTAACATGTATCACAACAATTTAAGAATTTTTCATGAACTTCTCACTTTAACGTATACAGTATCACAACATTACTAACTATTCACATAACTTTGTTTCAACTATTCATCCTGTATTTCAATAAATTGTATTATTCAAGGAAATGTATAGACTATTATATTTAACAGCTAATTCATATATTGTTGGTTTACAGAAAGTTTTAAATAGTTGCGCCCGACATGCTCTATACGAGCAGGCACGCACACACACTGTTCCCTCAGGCACTGCTTCTCTCTCTGTCCCTCTCGTTCACTCTCATATGCGCGCATACTAAGATGCGCCATGTGAGAGGTAAATGTTTCACCTGCATGCTCTGGCCTGCTAGCTCTAGATTCAGGGAGATATTATTCAATTTGCGGGCATCAGGGAGGCATTATCAATATCAGGGAGTCTCCCTGACCTTCAGGGAGACTTGGGATGTCTGAAGTAGCATGAAGTGAAAAACATTCATTGTCCTCTCAGGATGCACCAGAACTTACCATCTCCATAGACTACCACCGAATTACCATCTCATCCGTCGTAGTTGCCGTCGGTAATGCAACAGCTGCAAAGATGCTACTGAAAGTGTTTTGGATTATGTGTTTACTTTCGGCGATTAAAGCAGCGTATAAACAGGCCTTATCAAGTGGCAGGATCTACAAACAAAGGTGGCGTGGCTATGATCCTACTCCTCAACACCTGTCGGGGGAAGACTACCTGGCCGAAGAAGAGCTACAGCTCCTAGATTTCGCTGCTTTCAACAAGCAACTGTGTGTGTGTGTGTGTGTGTGTGTGTGTGTGTGTGTGTGTGTGTGTGTGTGTGTGTGTGTGTGTGTTGTCGTCGATTGTTTTTTTGTATGTTGTGTTTTTTGTCATTGATAATTGGTTGTTGATTGGTTTTGTTTGTGTTTTCTGGGGGATGATGGATAGCTGCAAAGACCCAGTGAATTGATTGATCTTGTAACAAGGCATTAATATTGGCTTGCTTTGTGTGTGTGTGTG
>JAODXP020006750.1:0-63885 GCA_027497455.2 Sardinella longiceps | reverse complement strand
AAATTTACCAGGCAAATAAAATAAGTGGATGTTTTCTATAACCACAGAAAGTTTCGATGCCCATGCATAACGTCCAACTAAGTTCTAATCAAATATATTTTGTCCCTACAATGGACGTCATATGGTGTGACACTATATTTTATATTTTCAACGGGCATTAATTTGGACATCATTGCCATGACACGGACCCTGCTTAATCAGGAAGTTACAATAGCATGTCAGGAGTGATTGCCATGGTCAGGAGGTCAGGTCGTCAGGTCTGCCTTTTAGTTTTTTATATAAAAAGCTCCATATCCGACATCATCAATAGTGGCCAAAAAATTGTGTCTTATGGTGTGACATCATTTGCAATAAAAATTGTTATTTTTCACAAATCTTCTTTATGAATTCTTAGAAAGTATTGCTGCCATGTGGTCAGTTGCATGCTGAATAATATCTAGCTGTATTTAGTTGTCTAATAAATGAGATAAACTGTCAAAATGTCATATGGAGTGACACTGTCATATGGAGTGACATTGTTATTACATTGTTATTACATTGGGACATTGAAAATGTACAGTCACACTATGTGACATTTCTGTCACACTCTATGACCAAACTGCATTTTTATATTGAAATATATGTAAAAACACAAATTCAATTTAAAAATCATATATGAAATATATTAAATCTGTGATAAGAATTTAGCAAAATAGGATCTGTACAATTTATATTTCCCTTTCCCATTTTTCCCCCATGTCACCATGTTTCACATGTAATATGCAGTTAAAAAATAGATGTTATCCCTAAAGTTCTTTTCAGTGGACTTCAAAATTCATTGTTAATGATTTTATTTTCATGAAATACCTTTTTTTGCGCTGATACATTGTGATTTGGTGCATTTCATCATATGGCGTGAATACTATGTCATTTGGTGTGACGTCAAATAATCATAGAAAACGTCATAAAACAAGACTTTCTAACTGACAAATCATGACAAAATCAATAGTGTAGAAAGGAAAAGACATCTGCAAGAATCTCAAGAATTTTGAGCAACTTTTGACAAAGAATGTCAGAAATACGCTAAAATATCTGGTTAGAGTTCAGACCATTCTCCTCCTTGACATAATAACTTGTCAAATGTTAAGTTTTTATCCTAAATATTCACAAGCAAATGTTGCATATCAAAGCAAACATGATTAATAAGTACATTGACGTAAATGAAAGAAGAAAAAAATATCTAATTTCTATTTTATATCAAATTGTTTTAATGTCACACCATATGACAGTTTTAGGCACTACCTTGACAAATTCATATATAAATACTTATTTTAATTAAAAAATTTAAAAAATATTTACGTATTGGTTAAGTTTAGACTCACAGCAACACATATAAACACTTTTTAGGGATGATATTTGAAGTTTTTTAAAAATCCTTTTTTCAGGCTTATTTGTCATCCACCCACATATGAACTTGTAAAGTACGACAGCTGACAGCTAACGGTGCACATGACGTTACTGGCTGCAGGCATACGCGCGGGAACATAGGGGGCTGCGTACGCTGCAGCCCCCTATGTCAGAGCGTCAGCCCCCCCTGGAGGGGGCTGCGATTAGGCTAGATATTTATTGATTCACTCCAAATCAATCATTAAATTTCATACATGACTTGTATAAAGCAGAGTGCAAACTTAAACTAAGGAGGCTAGTAGGATAACTGACACAACAGGTAGGCTGCCTATCAGAATTCCTGAGAAGCGTGATCAATGGTCCGGACTTTATTTTAGGCTATCAAGCATAGAAAATTCCGCATTTTTATCCGACCCTTCCTAAATGAAAATGAAAATATGTATACATCCACTAATAGACTAACTACTGTGCCCAATAGTTCAGAAAGCTCTAGTGGACAGGCTGACCCATATAGCCCAGCTATTAACAAGAGAATGCCTCCTCCTAACCTCCTAAACGTTGACAGCAATTCTCTGAGAGCGCACTGTTCGGTCAGGTCTGACAGCAGTTTGGAAGGCCAGTGTGGCCACGAAAAAGAGGAAAAGATCAAAATTGGCTATCAAAAAATTATAGGCCTACTCTTAGTTCTATTGTTTTTGCATAGCTATCGCCATTTAATAACAGCTTCATCTCGATTATTAACCAAAGACAAGACAACGTAACTTGTTATGTCTTGAATGGATAAAGTTCATTATTCGTGAGCGTTCACCACCAAAATATCATGTTCCATAGCCTATCCGCACTGTCCGACAATTTCTGTAGGCTACAGAACTTTTCAAGGTATTTTGCGCACAGACAGACAAGACAAACGTCCACAAACATATAACATGCGCCACTGGTTGGATCGAATAAGTTAGTAGAAGTATTTTTGCTTTAACCGAGCTACCACTACACCTAATCTAATTAGGAATGAGTGAAAGCAAGCGAGAGAAAGAGAGAAATACCCTTATGTTGGGTTGAGTAATGAGAGCGAAGCAGTGGAGATAGAAGACGTGCGCAGGGGTCTCCGACTGAACGATAACATTCTCCCTGCGCTTTATTTGAGGTTCTCTCGCCTACCCTACCTAGGCTATCTATGTTAAACTTAGGTTACTGAGAAGACAAATAACAGGTGGAGATTCTGTTTGGCAGGCTATAGCCTATTTTAAAAGACCCTTGCAAAAGTAGGCTACTTTGTTCGGATTTCTAACCGATTAAAATCATGAACGTATTTGATTGACTTGTCTTTTCGTATTTTGTCTCTAAATGACGATGGATGTTGAACAGATATAGACAAACAATACAGACAACAATCACTCATCACGCATTGTAGGGCCTATGTATGCCATTAGTGGTGTGCGCAATCAGCAAAAGAACTGCGCTGCGACTCATCTCCTGGAAAAAATGTTTGGCACATTAGGGTATAGGCCTATCTACCCGCTGTCGCACTAGAAATACGCACCCTACAACAGCCAATAGTTGTTCAACAGCAGAGACAGACAAACTTTTTCTGATGTTGGCTATTTCAAAAAAAAAAAGTGACATCACATTTAACGGCCCAGCCCCCCCTTAACAAAACACCTTCCCGCGCGCCTGGCTGCAGGGACAGATTTGACGATGTTAGCGCACAACGCTAGCAAAGTAAACATACAACAGACAAAGCTCAAACTAGCTAGTATGGTCAGCAACCTACTGAACACATTAAAGCTGAATGATTTTGTAATTTTACCTTAATCAAACTCATTGAAGTAATCCATGTTATCAAGTAGCCTTGTGTGAAGTGAAAAGCATGCCAGTGCACCAAAACAAACTTCGTTTTGAAGTCACATTATGCTAACGAGTCTGCTTCAGAACAGTTGCCACATAGGCAACAATGTAAACCATACAAAGCCCCTCTGGCCTATTTAATAGATGAATAACATAACATATTTTAGTTAAAATATTAATTTAACCTATTAACCTATTTATTCAGCTTATATTTTAGTGTGGAGAGACATTAGACTTCTCTTAAATTATTATTTTTTTGACTACTAGTTTTATTTAAGGGAGAGAATGGGCTACTTCAGGAGTTTAAAAGAACCCTAAAATAATAGGCCACTTTAAAGCAGAATTCAACCCTGCTCAAACACTATTTTTTACTATATATTTATACATGACAGTGCTGCCATTTAATGTAATAACTCTATATTAAAAATAAAATATAAACCTTAAAAAAATTTAAGGTGTTTTGCGCACCTGGGCCCATTTAAATACGTCATTAAAAAAATGCAATAATTATCGATATCGACCAATATACTGAGCCTATATCGTGATAGAGATTTCAGCCATATCGCCCAGCCCTAGCTGCTATAGCCAATGTTTGATCATTTAAACACTCAAAACATCGAACTCCACTTCAACATAAAGATATCATGCAGAAGTATCTACAGTACACTAATTACTCAGCAAACCAAAGTTGCTACACAGGCATGGCATAAGATTAGCTTCTGGCTACTTCCTTAGTAAGTAAGCTACAAGGAAATAGCAGTGGGTATCAAAATAAAAGATCAATTTAAATTATACTACTATTGATAATGCTTGATATTCATTATGGCAGTGAAAAAGATTAAGGTAAGAACTAAAGACCCACTACACCTATTTTGACGCCTTTCCCTTTCCAGCTCCACTTCCTCTGTCCTGCCTGCACCAAACAGATAATGGCTAGGTTAGACAAAGATTGCTGTGTAGGCTGTGGACATGAAATAAGTCAGAGGATGACATTCGCTACCAAACTGACCAAAATGGTGCAGATATAAACAAAGTTTACAGGGTAGAGCTGCTTGTTTGTAGATATGGGGTTCCTGCTTGTGGATTTGGATAGGTTGGCTATGCTAATTAGCATTATCTTGGCATGATCCTGTAAACCATTGGTTCTCAAACTGGGGTCCGGGGACCCCCAGGGGTCCGCAGCACATTGCCAGGGGGTCCCCGAAAAAGTTTACAAAAATAAACTTGTCTTATAGAGATAGAAAAACTACTAGGACACCTCCCTTGGTCATCAGTAGATCTGCAGAAAACCACTTTTGGACTGTCATATTTTGCCATATGCAATTACATGCCTATTTAAAACTGTTGCTTCAGAAAAAAACAATAACTATCGACTTTTTTGCGATCAAGAGGGGTCCTCGAAAATATTTCGGCTCCATATGGGGTCCCCAGCCCCAAAAAGTTTGAGAACCCCTGCTGTAAACTATTTACTCTAGTCAAAATTGCATGTTTGGTTTATCATGGTTGTATCATGTTGTCTTATTATGTTTCTGTCACAGTAAATGGAACCCATTCAAGCTCCAATGTAATTTGAAACGTTGTCATTTTTTACAGTAGCGATAACACGGTAATGAAATTAAACAGGCAAAAATGTATTTTACAGCCCTGATTCTGTGTCATTTTTATGACAGGACACAGGTAATTACATGGTAGTTTTTAGAAAACAATGCATGATCTTACCATCATAATAAACGGATCCCATTCAAGATCCAATGTAATTTGATTCATTGTCATTTTTGGAGTAACAATTACACTGTAATGAAATTGAAACAGGCAAAATGCATTTTACTGCCCTGATTCTGTGTAATTTTGATGAAATTACATAGGTAATTACTTGGTAGTTACTAGCAATGAATACATATTTACCATGTAATTACTTTATATGATCCAATCTCACCATACCATACAAGTAATTCCTTGTTATTACCATTTGGTTACTGACCTATTACCACAACAAATAGTGGGCTATTGTTTAGTAAATAACATAAAATTATTCAGTAATTTATCAGTTATTATTCAGTTATTACTCAGGGATGTGAGTAATTATGAGTTGTTCATACAAATTACCAGGTTATAACCACAAAATTACCCTCTTATTACCAAGCTGTAATGTAAAGTGTTACCGAAAACTCACATACAGCGGAGGAATGAGCTTTAAATCTGCAGCCGCTTCCAATAGGCTAATTCAATTATATCTATATGAAAGGGCTAGAAAGGGCAAAGGTAGAAGTGTCCAGAGTCCAAAAGTACCGTAGATATAAAATAGGCCTAACATACATCCTAAAGACATCCTATCCCAAAATCTGTGTCATGCATTGATAATGAAGAATGAAGAAGAATTCTACACTAACTGTGCATTGATAATTGGCAATGACTTACAAGTTTAACATGGCAATATTAAACAAATGACATATTTTACCCATGTAAAAGGGTACACTTATTGGCGACCTTTAGTCAACAAAATCATTCCACCATTCCATCTTTTTATATATCTCATGGCCTTTTATATATCTCATGGTTTTGTTCCTTTTTTAACTGAGCAATCTTGCAGCACACAGGTGGCTATGGAGTGCTTTCGCATTTGTGCTTGGTTCTGATCTGGATCTAAATCAGTTGTCACCTTATCACTGAAAATATTGATTTGCAATGTCATGTCTCACATCAATTTCACAATGCTGGGGCATTTTTTCTGCAACTACCGGATTTTCCGCCCTATAAGGCGCACTTAAAGACACTAATTTTCTCAAAAAGGAAAGGTGCGCCTTATACTCCATTTCCTAAGTTTGCACCAATGATGGTCATATTCACCTTATTCACCTTATTCACCTCCACCCCTTTTTGTCATTTTTTCTTCCGCGATTGTCCTCCGATTGTCCTGAAATTTCCGTTAGTCACTTGCCTCTCATTTAGCTTCATAGTAAGACCGCTTACAGTATATTAGACCAGTGTTTCTCAAACTGTGGGGCAGGCCCCACTAGTGGGGCGCAGACAAATGACAGGTGGGGCGCGAGACATCTCTTTGCAATTGACCAATTGCCACACCATGCCCCCCAACTTCACAGCTATCGTCAGATATGCACATATTAGTCAATTGTTGCTGTGATGAGGGGTTCGAGAGAAATTTGGCTTTGAATTAGTAACATAAAAAATTCTAACATTGACAAAAATCCCAAAGTATTCCTCACAGAGATATTGTGCGCAAATTGAGCCTTCCAGGTGGGGCGTGAAAAAGTTTGAGAAACACTGTATTAGACCACTGAAACCATTGAAAGCCAATGCGTTGCCAGACCACATGTTGAAAGACAATCGTCATGGCAGCCCCCATGTTTATGAGCAGAATAAGGTGAATTCTGACCGAAATGTTGGCACTGCACTGCACTAGGTAGCTCTTTTTTTTATCAATTTTCTCATACAATACAGCATCTATAGTGTACGTAGATAAAATTGGCCTGAAAACTGATTGAATTGTTGAGTTCCTCTCCAAACATCATATCTAGTCTGAGAAGTAATGTATAATCTGGCCACATATTTATCTTTTTAAACATAATCGCTATGTTAACATGTTTCTTTCTGAAGCACGTACCAATGGGGGCAGAATATTAAACTATGTTTTCAACACCTCACTATGCTCCAAATGTTCAAAAGCTAAGTACCATCATCAGACACATTACAACACAGCACTGGAGTGTGTATGACTACAACTGACTAACAAAGTAGTTAAAGGAGACATAGAATGGAAAACCACTTTTACATTGGCTTTGATGATTTAAGAGAGGTTGTGCATTTTCAAAGAGCTATCATGAACATGAGGCATGGTTCTGCGCTCTTTCATAATTATGGAAATTTAAAATTTAGAAACAGCTACTAAAACATGGGCAAATTAGAACAAAGCCTACAAGTGATGTCAAATACCACAAAGCCATTGCAGTTCAATTAGGCAGTGGGGCAATGTTTATGCAAAAAATTTCAATACATATCTTAAAGGAGAGTACCAGAGTGAATTCAAGCATAGCCCTGTTGAAAGAGCTTGCTAAATGCGCTAGTTAGCGAGTGGAACAAAATAATTTGGTACAGCACAGACCGAACGCGAACGCAGAAGCGAACAGGCACTTTACACTGATTCAATGGGACCTGACCTGACTGTTGGAAACCGAAAGTAAGATCTGAGGTTACATTGACTCAATGTAAAGTGTTTCGCGTTCGTGTTAGGTCTGTGCTGTTAGAAAATCTTTCATTTCATGCTAAATATATTGCTGTTAGAAGGCTTGTGCAGCAAGACTATGCTTAAACTTACTCCGGTATATTGCTTTAAATATGAGGTGTTAATAAAGCTTGTAAAATATCACTTGATCTTATTTTTGACAAAATTGAATATATTGTATTTTAACATCAGAGAGCAAGGTACAACACTCAATTAATTCATTCTATGTCCCCTTTAAAACAGTTATTTTATACAGTGTTTACAAAACACCGTTCAGACAGTTCAGACTTAGATATGATTGGCAGCTAGGCAATGACCCATTGATGAAGAAAACACAACAAGTCAAAAGTCAAAACATTGAACGTGAATGTTTTTTAGTCGCCTCGCTTCCTTTCACCCTGCGCCTTGTGCATATCGCTTTGAAGCACGCAGCAACGGTCAAGTCCCATGGTTCCATAGGGAAACAATTGAATTTGACCGCCTGGAGGTGAATAAAACATGTCATTCTGAATGCCACCTTACAGTATGCATCACAGGTCAAATAGAAATAACATTGCACAAATGGGAAGAAAATATTTACTGTATTTTCCGCCCTATAAGCTGTGCGTAAAAGACATTAAACAATACGTGTGACAAACATTTTGGGGCCATCTTATTTACCTGCTAACAGTCTTGAGATGGGCAGGTGAATGCTGACAGATTCCTGAGATACCTTATATGGCCGGTGATTGAGTACATGCTTACACATGTATACATCTACTGGTTCACTGTGGAAAGGTTGATTGGTGCAGCGCATGAAGACTCTGTGGCATTGCTTAAATGCCATTAGAAGAACCATATCCTGGGGGAAATGGAAACACACAAAGGACAAACAAAAGTGAATCATATACTGTATAGTGCAACAGCACCAGCAAACTTGTGGGTTACAAGACATGGTCCACTGAATGAAAATAGTCTGCCTAGAGTCCACAGGCTGGCAGGTGAAACCCTCTCCTCACTCTGACATTTTCTAGAACATGTATTTAGGCTTATATCATTACAATCATTTGGCAATTTGCTATCTGATCGCGAGAGTTTTCTTTGTCAAATCGATGTACAACCGAATTCCAAAAAAGTTGGGACACTTTATAAATTGTTAATAAAAATGGAATCCAATCATTTACAAATCTCATAAACCTAAATATTGTTCACAATAGAATATAGATAACATGGCAAATGTTGAAAGTGAGACTTTTTGAAATGTTATGCCGAATATTGGCTCATTTTGGATTTTATGAGAGCTACACATCCCAAAATAGTTGGGACGGGTAGCAATAAGAGACCAGAAAAGTTAAATTTTCATATGAGGGACAGCTTGAGGACCCAATTGCAACTTATTTGGTTAATTGGCAACATGATTTGGTATGAAAAGAGCCTCAGAGAGTGGCATTGACTCTCAGAAGTCAAGATGGGCAGAGGATCACCAGTTCCCCAAATGGTGCAGCAAGAAGTAGTGGTCCGAGATCACCACGGAGTTTCTCAGACAAAAATTGCAAAGAGTTTGAAGGTATAATCATCTACAGTGCATATCATCATCCAAAGATTCAGAGAATCTGGAACAATCTCTTTGCATAAGGGTCAAGGCCGGAAAACCATACTGGATGCCCATGATCATTGGGTCCTTAGATGGCACTGCATCACATACAGGAATGCTAAAGTAATGGATATCACAAACTGGCCTTAGGACTACTTCCAGAAAACATTCTCAGTGAACACAATCCACTGTGTCATTCGCCATAGCCAGCTAAAACTCTATAGGTCAAAAAAGAAGCCATTCCTAAATATGATCCAGGAGCACAGGCATTTTCTCTGGGCCAAGGCTCATTTAAAATGGACTGTGACAAAGTGGAAAACTGTTCTGTGGTCAGACGAATCAAAATTCAAAGTTCTTTTCAGAAAACTGGATGCCATACCATCCGGACAAGGACAACCCAAGTTGTTATTGCTTATTGTTAGCACTCATTTCAGAAGGCTGCATCTCTGATGGTATGGAGATGCATGAGTGTGTGTGGCATGGCCAGCTTACTCATCTGGAAAGGCACCATCAAGTCTGCAGTCCAGATCTTTCACCCATAGACAGCTTTTGGTGCATCATACATAGGAATACATGACAAAGAGGACCTAAGACAGTTGAGCATCTAGAAGCCTGTATTAGACAAGAATGGGACAACATTCTCTCCACAACTTCTCTCCACATAGTCTGAGCGAATTAGGGTTGAAGGTGGAAGTAAATATAGCCAAAGCATATTTGGTATCAATTGAACCACAATTTTACGTAGATTTAGGATATCAGGTGCCTACAGAACCAAAATTTTCCAGAAAAAAAGTTATTGAGCTTTGAGTGGACCATTAGTCCAAATGAATGGGATTCGGGTGGATTTTGTACTACTACTACATTTTGGCCTGAAGCATGAAGGGAGGACTAATTTCACCATACATCCCATACATTTTCTGAAAGCAAACACCTTCAGGATATTACATAGCATGATATGTTTGCCATTGAGGTATGCTCCACCCTACTCATTACAATAAATCCCCAAAATTAAGAAATTTGGCATTTGAAAAATTGGCAATTTTTGGTGACATTTAGGCCAGTGGCATGTAGGAGAAACATATTAGACCCCATAAACCAGTGGTCCCCAACCCCCGGGCCGCGGCCCAGTACCGGGCCTCAGGAATTTCCTAACCGGGCCGTGACGAGAGAGAGAGAGAGAAAAAAAAGAATTTCCTAACAGGGCTGTGACGACAAAAAAAATAATAATAATATGCAAACTCAATGTACTTCGTATAGCCTACTGCTTTTAGATAGTAAGCATGCATGTTTGCATTTGACAACGTCTTTTTTCGGATGTCTGATTGTCCCGCCTTCAACATATTTGTTGGTTGCGTTGATCAACCCTCTCTGCTTCAGCGCAGCCTCTGGTCACTTCACTTGAGCAGTCCTTGGCGAACGGTAGTGTCAAGGTTAGCAAAACTGCTAACTGAATGAGCGTCTCTAGAGAATTATTTGGAAGGGCAAGGGGGGAAAGACCCATTGATAATGTTAGTAAGCCAGATAATGCAAAGAAAAAATCGAAAATATAACGAGTCCTATCTAAAATATGTATTCATTGAGACCGGTGACTCGCATGCACCATGTCCTTTATGTATGGTACTTATGTGGCGACGGTCTTTAAATTGGCAGATAAAGTTGCTGGATTTAAAGCAAGCTTGATTTGTTGGGAAGACGAGTGGACAGGAGGGTATTTAATATGTTAGTGGGGATTTTAGGAGTGGCTGAGGCAGGGCCCCCTTTCTCGCAGCTGGTGCGCGATCATCTAGTTTCAAATGAGTTTGAATATTACTTCCCATCCTCCAAAGATCCACGCAAACGAATGAGAGGGTCCGCAACCCACTCGAAATTCGAGTCACTTGTCAGCGCAGGTGGAAGATCAATTGATCGAAATAACAAATGACGGTGGTCTTAAAAGTAAATTTGAGCAAACCTTTTGGACAAAACCAAAGCGGAATATCCCGAGATAACCGCAGAAGCGCTAAAAACGTTGCTACCATTTCTCACATACCTACGTTTTCGGCAATGGTTGCAACTAAGACAAAATTGCATAATCGACAGGACGTTTCAAACGCACTAAGAGCGTCAATATCTTCCATCACCCTGAGTTGGAGACGCCTTGTTGCGGGGAAACAAGCATAGGGCTCTCACTGATTATGTGGCTTCATTAGTAATGCACTTTCAGTTCACTTGTCTACATACTGTATTTTGTTGAGCATGTTTAGGTGTCCTTGATACAAAACATTCAGTTCAATAGTTCAATACATTCATGTTTGGTTGTTCAAATTTAACTTCCTCAAGCTTACTGTTAAGTACTGTTCAATGTTCATGAATAACTGGAGTTAGTTATTTTCAACAACAACATGTGAATTGAACATTACATTTATGTGAATTGAACATTACATATATGTGAATTGAACATTACGATTGAACACCCCCGGTCCTTGAAAAAAATTTGGGAAGCAAACCGGTCCATGGTGCAAAAAAGGTTGGAGACCCCTGCCATAAACTATATATTTTCTGAAAGCTTATATGCCCAGGATTCCACCTGCAAGATATTTTCCACATCCTACCCCCTTTATTATTTTAAAGCTTATGCCTATTTTGGTGGAATATTAAAATATATGGGCATTTCTTGAACAAAAGTGCCAATGGAATATATTAGAAAGTAATAAACCTTGACAAGTAATACTTTTCTTGAAAGCAGGGGGCTTTAGGATCTCAGTAAACATAAATTTAGACAAGTTCCACCTCCTTCCTCCCCTTGATACCCATTTATAGGTCAGCGGGTATTGGTGATTTTGGTGTATAGCCAATGTATTTGGAGCTGAGGCGTTGAGAGAAAGCTATTCTACCCCTTATGCTATGCCTTTTCTGAAAGCTTACACACACAGGGTGTCATTTAAAGTGAATTGAGACAGGTCCCACCCTCTTCATCTCTTCACTATCCATGTAAGGGTGCATTTGGGGCTAATTTGACTAGCGTATAGCTCATTAGCATATTAAAATAATTTTTCAGGAAAACTTGTAATACAAAAAATGCTACTTTCCATGAGTACTTTCATCCTATAAAGTTTTATGTTGATAGGACCAAAGGAAAAAAATAGCCCTATTCAGACCTATATAATAATCATTATACCATGGCCTATTCAAAGCCCTATAATTTTTTCCCGGTACAAATTGGTGCTGCAGGCACCCCAAATTCTTAATCTACAGAACATTCTGCTTCAAATGATACAAAATATGCTTTGGCTATATTTACTTCCACCTTTGACCCTTTTTTGGGCTAATTCGCTTAGACTAACAGTCCCCAGACGTTTGCAGACTGTTTTAAAAGGAAGAGTGGATGCCACACAGTGGTAAATGTGGCCTTGTCCCAACTATTTTGGGATGTGTAGATGCCATGAAATTGAAAATCAACTTATTTTCCCCTTAAAATGATACATTTCCTCAGTTTCAACATTTGATATGTGATCGATGTTGTATTCTGAGTAAAATATTGAAATTTGAAACTTCCACGTCACTGCATTCTGTTTTTATTCACAATTTGTAAAGTGTCCCAACTATTTTGGAATTCGGTTGTACAATATATGTGCATTTGCCTTGATGAGAATGTTGAAATCAGTCTTTTTGCGTTTAAAGGCACGTAATAAATAGGGATGATGGATCCAATATATTTGTATCTGATATCAGTCCCAATATAAAAAAAATAATTGGATCTGAAAAATTAACTAATCAGTATCTTAAACTTAATGACAATGTCATGTTAAGTTATGCATTCCGTGTAATACACTATACATGTGTCAATTGTTATATGTAGTACTCTCGTGCCTATTGTATTGTATTTTCGTAGCGGTGGGCCTTTAACGACGTTAACGTGCGTTACAGGCGATAAATAAATTAACGACGTTAATCTATTCTAAAATTTGTCTCCATTGCATTGCAAGAGAATCTATTCTACTTTGTGGTATAACGAATGAATATACCGCTGAGCCATTTTGAGCCATTTTAATCAAGATTGATCTTGATCAATTCAAAATCAATTTCTTTGTAATAGTCCAGTTCCTTATGTCATTTTGTCTGAATTTTTGGGGGATTATGAAAATCATACATTTTGGAAAGGTAATTTCATACTGAGTCAGAAAATCCATGTTTGCATTTGCCCAGATGTCTTTGTGAGGAAATATATGGGAATAATGTTAAATTCCCATTGAAATCAATGGGACTGGTTGTGGATTTTGAGAGAAAATAGGCAAAACTACATCTTGATTTCTGAAGCATGAAGGGGAAACTAATTCACCCTACATCCCATATATTTTCTTAAAGTTTACACCCTTAGGAGGTGAAATAACATGGCAATGTGTGACAGTGAGGCATGCCCCACCCTCCTCATTACAATAAAAGCTCAAAATTAAAAAAATTTGATTTTTTTTCAAAATTGGCTGTTTTTGATGACATTTATGCCACTGGCATTTAGGGGAAACATATTAAACCCAATAAACCATATATTTTCTGAGAACTTATGCCCTTAGAATTTCACCAATAAGTCTTTTTTTTCACCTCCCACCCCCCTCCTTATTTTCAGGCTTATGCCTATTTTGGGGGAAAATGGAAAATTCGGTGCATTTTTCATACCGAAGTGCCAATGGAATATAGGAAAAAGTAATTAACCTTGATAAGTCATAACTTTTTGGAAAGCCCCAGGCCTCAGGATATCAGGATATAAAACATAAATTAACACAGGTTCCACCCCCATCCTTTGATACCCATTTATAGATCACTTGGTTCTGGTGATTTTGGCATATAGCCAATGCATTTGGACCTAGGACACTAAGAAGAAAACTGATCTACCCTGTATACCTTTTCTGAAAGCATACTCCCACAGGGTGTCATATAATATAATCCCAACCTCCTCATCTCTTCATTACCCACAAATACAACAATTTGTATTAGTAATATGGTACAGTATAGCTCATTTGCATTCTACAATTAATTTACAGAAAAACTTGTAATACAAAAAATGCTAATTTTCATGTATACTTTCACAGTATAAAGTTTTATTCTGATTGGACTACAGGAAAAAATAGGCCTATTGAGATGTACAGAGATGTAGGCCTAGGGTTAGGTAGGCCTTGTTTTATATTGGCCATTTTTTAAACTTCAATATGGCCACCATATAGACATCTGAGCAAATGCAAAATTGATTTTCTGATTCCTTAGACAATAACCTTTCCAAAATATATAGTTTACCTAATCCCCTAAATTTTGCCATAAGGAACTGGACTATAATGTTGATGTTGTTTGTAATAAAAAAAGAAAGAAATTGTAACATTTTATGATTAATCAGATTATTTTTAATTATTCGACAGAACTAATATTTATAATACATCTGGAAATATTGGGTTACACTGGGCTCAGAATCAGAGAAGAGGGGGGGAATGAGGGAGATAAGGGATAGATACAGATATCATCCAATTGTGTGAACAAACATACTGTTTGGAATAACAATAAAAACATGGGCCTCTGCTAGGTGCCCCTAGTTTCTAATGAGCGTCAATTGCACAACCCTTCCACTCAAGCATGTGCATCCAGCACAATGCTGATGACGTGCAGCATACAATACACATCATACAATCAAACCTTGCTCTCATTATCAAAAGCCATTTCGCTATATTTAAAGGGGTCATATTATGCTTTTTTCAAGCTAACTTCTTAGCTCTAATGTTCAGAACAGGCCATTTCTCATTGGGGCATGCACCAGGAAACTAGACCCCTGCAGCCAACACATTGAGGATTTCCCCTGTAGCCTATGACAGACCACGCCTAAGTAGTCAAGTGATCATTTTCATTTTTCTCAGCTGCAAAGTGGCTGCCAACTTGTCTCTCTTTATTTTCACAATTATCCATTCTCATTGCCCTCAGCTGCTTAAGTGGCTGTAAATGTTGTTTGACCCCACCCACCTTACCCTATGACAAATGTAGTTAGGAAAATTCCAAACAGGTGGTTTAAGCACGCAGCAGTTGAGTAGTTTCTAACAGTGTAAATTGGCTATTTTAACATTTGATGCTTTTTTTTTTTAAATCAAACTTAAAGGGTTTGTAGAGGCAATATAGACCCAAGAAAGACATTCAAGAGCTATAAAAAGTGTTTTTTTATATAATATAAGAGCAGGATTAAACAACTCACCAACTTCAGGGTCTGAATCTATTGCTGTGCAACAGCAGGAGCCTTTTCTCTGTATGTCCTTAATTCTTTTTCTTTCTCAAAACATGTCTTATTCATAGCACTGCCGACTTGCAAAAGTAGCTAGCTAGATAAAGAGGACAACCACTCATCTGACAGTTTTAATTCTCAAAGGTTTTTGCAATGGCAGTAGTCTTGCACCATGCAAATGAAAAAGGTTGTCTAATCAGAATAAACTTTTAGGGGATAATAGCAGAAATGTCATTGCCTATGTGGCAGGGACTGTATCTAAACTATTGTTAAAAAGATAAACTGAAGGTCATTACGTAATCTAAATGGGTATAAACTATAAACTAAAATTCAACATCAAAATTCTCAATGTTTTGCACCACACCTGCACAATCATCCCTGGGAATTCCTGCTTAAGAGTGTGCATGTGAAAATACCAATGAGTACTTACATCAGAGGAGCACCAGTCCTGGAACATTGACAGAATGTGGTGCAACTGAATCTGAATAGAGAAACCAGCCTCCCACTCTGGTTCTACTTCAATGTGCTGCCCAAACTGCCTCTTCACTTCCTCCATTCCCTACCAGTGAAGATATAGTGGAACACACAGAGGACATCAGTCACAATACAAACTTATCAACATCAGCAGCTTTCAGACAAAAAAATATTTGCACTGTCAGCAGCACTACTGCCTCCAAAATTTAAATTTAATGTGTTCATTGTGCCTGTCCAGGATTTTATGATAAACATTTTGTAATTTTTAAAGTTGGGTCCGGAATAGGTTTGTCAACATTAATAAACATTAATAGCATGTTACGCTGAATGGGTGTTAACATAATAGTCAAATAATAGAGTCAAAAATTAACAAAATTAAACAAAATTATGTCTTAAGAATAGTTCATGTTAGAGTCTTAGTTGAGACATTACAGAGCACCGGAGGTGGCATGGGGTGGAAAAATGAGAGAAAAAATAAATGGAATAAAGGATATCTTTGCTTCTTGCAAAGCTTTTGCTGCCGTCAAAAGCAAAAGTTTGTAGTTTGTAGGTAATTTAGACTACAGTTGAAACCATGTTTACATACTTATCAGATAGAAAAACAAAACCTTTTTTTTTCCTTTACTCTCGAACACTGAATCAGAGTAAGCTTTGTTTCAGATCAGTCACTATTATCACATTTTTTTAGATTTGTTATTTGTCAAATGCCAGATTAAAAAGACACACTATTTTTTTCTGTTGTTTCATAACGGCAGCAAGCGCTTTCCACATTGATTTTCCACAAAAGCTGGATTGTGGATTCTCCGCCTGAAACATAACATTTTACAAACATTCTTCATGAAAAGTTTGTATGACATTTCTAACAAGAAATGATATCTTTACTTCCATAATCTTCATTCAGTCAGTCAATATCAGACTACATTCAGTACTCATGCTGTTCTGTGTAAACCATGGTTAATCTATGCATCAGACTACTGACTCTACGGATACTTTATTAGGCCCCAGGCAGGTAGGCTGAGTCCATGAGGCGTGGATCTGCCCAAGGTTTCTTCCTAAAAACGAATTATTAGTAAAGCCTAGGGAGTTTTTCCTTGCCCCTGTCACTCATGGATGCTTCCCGTACTGTCTGTAAAGCGCCTCAAGACAATGCACTGTATTTGAGCGCTGTACAAATAAAATAAAATTGAATTGAATTGAATATAAGCTTTAGTACCTCAGTTTGCTTAGCGAAATGAAGGTTATGATAAGTGGAGTTGACCACTCGCTGCCTTAGCAACACAAACAAAATCAAAATCAATTTTCATCTTGCGGATCACACACGGAAATTTGCGTGTGGTCTGATGGCCGCCTTAATCTGATGCAACGTTCGAGAGTAAAGAAAAAAAAAGTTTTTGTTTTTCTCTGAAGGGTATGGAAACATATAGCTTCAAGTGTAGGTCTATGTATAATGTATGATGTATAGATGTATAATGTGGTGTTTGCTTGTTGAATGTTTTAAATGTCACATGCCGCTGACTGCTTTTTGTGTGAAAAAGAATATCCCTTTGGGGACAATAAAGAAATCTATCTATCTATCTATCTATAGCAGCTATGCTCGTTTTGTGGTACTGGAAAATTGGAGATAGGAAAGTGTTGATATGAAGTTAAATGGTTTGATCAGGCCTATAGCCAACATTTTGACCGTGAGACTAATGGAGAAATCAATTCTGGGCATGTATTATGCATTATTACAACTAGCCTACTGGTAGCCTAAAACCTGATGTGCCAAAGGCATTTGCTTTAGGTCTACCTAAATAAAGTGATTGTTAACCTCCATACACACAAGGATTTTATCCTATCTGCAAAAACAAAAATACGCTGAAACGGTTTTATTCATATTTGCATTCACCACATTTTTGTTTATAGACTTTGATCCAACAGCTGGTCGGAAAATATCACTTGATTAGCCTAATGTTTATTGCATTACACAGTTGATAAAAACACATTCGGATGTATCTATATCTATATCTATATCTATATATATAACTAAAAGTGCCCGCACCAACTTTGATGTTGTATAATTCCTTAACGACTTGCACTATGACTACGAAACTTGGTGACTTTTCCTAAATTTTAGGTTTATCAATGTTGGTGTTGCCATGGCAACGGATTTCTGACAGGTATGTCTGACCAAAAATCACTGATCTAGGTTAAAGTAAATTTTTCACATTTTCTTCATCATATCCATTAGCATCAGAAAACCTTGTGAACATTTAAGTAGTCTGAAGCATATAAAACACTAAAATTGAGGTGCATTACCTATATTGGATGGATACAGTATGGTGACATTTTGGGCAATAAAATCAGATTATGATGTCATAATGACGTCATAATATCACAAAATGACACCAAAATGATGTTATGCATAGTTTTTTGGATGTAGATCTTCTCCTCCAAATTTTGTGGTCATACACCATTCCATTCATAAGTTATGAACATCTCCCCCGGAATGCCAAAAAAGCCCGGTCTGGATAGGGTTAAGTCAGATTTTCTCATTCTTTTTCCCCTTCATGAAAAACACTGCCGTCCTGGAGTGCTTTCCTACATAATAATCCTGTAAAGCACGTTCACAATGGTCCTGTCAACACAACAATTTACTGCAGTATGTGCATAGACAAGATACCTGCATGCAGGTAAGGAGTTCTAGAAAGACTTCTAAACCCTTAAGAAAATGGGTCCTTAGCTCGTCTGTCCACACAGAGGGCTTGCTGATCAGGATGTACCTAGGGGTCAATATGATGAAAATATCAAATTCGACAGAAAATCTGAGTTTCTTATACAAAAAAATTGAGTAGTATCTGAATGGAACACATGAGTTTAGTGATTAAGCGTATTAGTGCCCCAATAATTCTGTCCATTATGTTACTAATGCATGTGCTAGAACTTACCTTAGGTCATGGAAGATGACCTGGACTCTGAAGAATTTGTCAGAATTGTAGCCTTGAAAATGGAAGCGCTGGTTTGAGTCCAGATGTTCCTTTAGCATTTCCATCACTGTGTTTATGATCACGGTAATCACATCCTCTTCTATTAATTGCCTGGCCTGTTTGTTTGTGTGTGTGTGTGAGTGAGTGTGTGTGAGAGAGAGAGAGAGAGGGGGGGGGGGGGTGAGGGGGGGGGGTTTGAATGACAATATTTTCTTCTTTAATTCATTTACTCATCTAACCACAGGTAGTCCTTGAGCCAAAAGGTTGGTCAGTACCATCTGAGGGCAGTATGCAAGACGGGCTAAGAATGGTATACTACCTAAGAGTTGGAGAGGTACTAACTGCATTGCATTGGTGGTAGCTTTAGCATAAAGGGAAAAAAACTGGGCAAATGACCTCTTTCTAAAATTGTACTCCATGTTTTACATGCAAATGACTATAAAGTAAACCTGGCATGGGGAAACGCAAATAATAAAGTATTCTCCTACTTTTTTCCCCCATGTCACCTCTCATGTATCACCTCTCCAACCCAATCCCCTCAACCCATCCCCACCTTCCATCCCTCCTCTAATGCATCCCTTTATTACAAAGTGTTTCACACCCCCACCCGTGCGTCCTCAAGCATACATCTCATACACCTAACACATCCACCCACGCACGTGTGCTTGTGCTACCATAACTTCCGCTGCCATATCCCTCTTCACATCACTCACACATACTCAGACACATACAGTACAAACAGGTCACTCACACATCCTAGTATCCATGTTCCCTCTAAGCTGCTCGCGTGTGCGCTTGTGCAGACCCCACATTATTTTTTTTTTTTTTTGTGCAAAAAACACAACTTACTGCTCTAGGACTACAACCATGTTTACTAACTTAAATATTGGCTGTTATAGAAGTGCTTACCAGTGTTGGTACTGTGAAGATCTGGACAGAGAGGGCTGTGATAGATATGTTTCTCTCATGATCATCACTGATGAAGTCTTTCTGAAGCTGCTGATAAAGCTGGAGAGCAAAGATAAGCCATAGATTTAAATATGAAATTCACTCACATTCATAGATGATTCTACCAGGAGATTCTTTCCACCAGGGTTACACAAAAGATGGACTGCAGTCCGGATGATGCGTTTTACAGAAAAATGTCCTAATTGCTAGTCCTTCATTAAAACTAAGATGTACTTAGTACTAACTTGAATGAAGAAAATTAATAACGTGATAATTGTTTTGGTCGCAAACTCTCTTCAAGCAAAATGCTTAGCCCATTCATTTCAATGGCAAATTCAGTTGCTCATTTGCTAATCCCATCAAAATTATTTTGCTTACAAACAAACAAAGCACATCGATAAGTCATATGTCAAAAAGATATCTTCATTTTGCAAGTAAAATGGTTATTGTGGCAAAACTAGTAGTAAATGAGAAATTTTGTTGAATCATGGGATGTACAAAAAATTGTGCTCTGAATGTCAGTTGTTTAAGTCACTAAATGTACACATAAATTACTTAATTGTATGTCCCCCCCCCCCCCCCATAAACGTAATTCCACAAAACTTTCCATGTATTCAGAGGGCTTCATAGTGATCCTACACCTCCAATTTTGTGCACTTTAGACTGTGTCAGGCAGGGACACCTGCGTTTACAACACCTCATGTTTGCATTGTTCTTTATCTCAAGCTGATGGTCTGGTGCATCTTAATATAAGTAGACATGTAAAACAGAAGCATAATAAAGAGAATAAATTCCCTGTAAAAAAAAATTGTTACAAGTGAGAACTTGGTCATACCTTGGTGAATTCTATTGCAAACTGCCTCTTGTATTCAGTTTCCATTAGAAGACTACTGAAAATTAATTCATGGATGATTTTCCGTGCACCTGCATGAAGACATGACTAATCAGACAAGGCAAAGAATGGTCTATAACATGGGTTTATAACATGGCCACTTTCCAGCTGGTCTGTGACATGGGTTCCACAGTGTGGTTGAAATTGACAGTGGGCCGCCGATGACTTCTTTATCAGAATGGTGGGCCCAGGGACTGAACCAGTTGAAAAAGCCCTGGTCTATACTGTTCACCAGTTCAACAGATCTACACAATTTAAATACAAAATGTGTATTAATTATATTATCAAATTAAAAATTAGAGATGCACCGATCACAATTTTTTTGAGCTGATACAGATTTCCCATTTTCCATGGAGTTTGAACTACCGGGTAACACTTTACTTGACGGGTGAGTACATAACACATTCATAGCAGCTTTCATAAAATGCTCACAAAGCATTCATGACTGTTTCATAATACATGACTCCACCTTCATACCCAACCTTTCATAAGTGTCGAAGATAGAATGTCCATAACCTATCAAAATAAAAGTCCAGTGGTCTCAAAGCAGCACTGCCATTTATGTTTGTCACCCGATCATGTCACACCTGAATATTTCATGAATATCTTATGAAGTCTACTTCAAATGTCACTTTACTATACAGGTTGCGAAGTATTCATAATCATTCATCTGAGCTTACCACCGAGAGGTAAACTAGAGCTGAGTTTACCACTGAGAGGTAAAAAAAATATGCTTGCTCCTGTCCAATGGTCTCAAAGAAGCATTGAAGTCCTTGATTTAAACCTGTTACCTGATCAAATCAGAGTAATGGACAAATGCAGTATCAGATCATGAGCAAGCATCCAATTTAAATGTTTCTTAAAAAAAATATCTCACCTTGGGGTAATTATAATATTTTTTTGTACCTTGCCCACATTCAAAAGGGGAATGTCCAACTGTTCCGAGGTCATCTCAAAGTACTTTAAACCTACCACTCAGTGTTAAACTCAGATAAGTGATTATGAATACTTCGCAACCTGTATAGTAAAGTGACATTTAAAGTAGACTTCCTAAGATATTCATGAAATATTCAGGTGTGACATGATCAGGTGACAAACATGGCAGTGCCTCACTGCTTTGAGACCACTGGACTTTTATTTTGATAGGTTATGGACATTCTATCTTTCACATTTATGAAGGGTTGGGTATGAAGGTGGAGTCATGCCTTATGAAACAGTCATGAATGCTTTGTGAGCATTTTATGAAAGCTGCTATGAATGTGTTATGTACTCACCCGTCAAGTAAAGTGTTACCCTTTATGGCATGGAAAAATAAACAGATTTCCAGTTATGTATGTACAGTACTGACCAAAAGTTTGGACACACTTTCCCATTAAATTATTTACTTTATTTTCATGACTGTTGCCTTCAGTGACAATCTTCAAAATAAACAAACTTATGAATGAACACGTGGCATTATGTACTTAATAAAAAAAAAGTGTGAGATAACTGAAAACATGTTTTATATTCTTGTTTCATCGAAGTATCCTTTTTTTGTTTTGATAGCTGCTTTGGCCTCTTTTTATTTTTTGAATGAGCTTCAAGAGGCAGTCACCTGAAATGGTTTTCCAACTGTCTTGAAGAGTTATTCATTCCCAGAGATGCTTTTGGTCTGTACTGTATGTGGTTATCAGGAAACATAAAGAATCTTAAAAAGATGCTGGTAATTATTAGCTTAGAAATCTAGACATCAAATGTTGGGTGACAATGTCTTCAGTTCACTAGGCTAGCTGGAATGCTTTCACGTTTGAAACGCACTGTTCATCAAACTCTGCTTCATTTTTTTGCCACCATATTATTTCAGAGATGCAAAAACAATAAAATCTGAAAGGTGATTATCACAGGCTATTCCTTCCTCCAATCCCCAATCAAATGTGCAGAATAGCGTGTGTGTATATGTGTGTGTGGTGGCGTGGCGTGGTGGGGGGTGGGAAGGGTGAAAATACAGTAGGTTATGTTAAAGGTGGGGTACAGTACAGTATGTGGTGCTTTCCAGGAGCTACTGTATATTGCCATTCACACCTTGACTGCAACCAATTAATTAAATCCTCCAACATAAAAATATGTTAGTTACCTGTGTAACGAACAGGACAGAAAAAAACAACATCCAATCATCCAATCAACAACATCCCATTTGTTCCTGTACTCTGGAGGTGTGACTTCAGGGAAAATCTGAAGACAGGGGATTGGATTGGACTTCTGAATTGTATATTTTCAAATACCTAACTATGTTAAATCATTTTTCCAGGGTTTCCTTCCTATCAATCAATCAATTTCTGCCATTTCACTTGTAATATTATCACCACTTGTGTTTTCTTTTGAACCTTGCTAATATGCTAGAAGCCAAAATATTGTGGGTTTGAAAGAATGAAAGTGTGCTGACCTTTGTAGAGACGGGCATCATGAAGCATAAGCCTGCAGATCGGACTTGGTTTGTCACCATCATCTGAAGGCTGCAGAGCAACCTGAGAGAACAACTGCCTAAGGCCCACTGATAAAATTTAAAATCCATTCACACATAACAATAAAAAACAAAGAAAAAAAAACAGTTAAAGGTTTGCAAAATGGGATTTCTAGATAAAAATGGCTTGATGTGTATGAGAGAGAAGAGATACAGAGGGAGAGTAAAACGTGATTACTACCAGAGTATCCAGTGATCTGTTGGAACCAGACCCCAAGACGTAAGGCAAAACTTTGATGGGCCATGACTGCTGTGTGGAGAATTTCTACACGGAGGGGCTGCAGTGAGATATGCTCAGAGTTTGACTGTAGATGATACACACAAATCAATAGGTTACATAAGTCTCCGCTTAAAGAAATACTACAGCACTTAAATTGACTGAAATTGTAGTCTGTATATCTGCATATATACTTGCTTTCAGCCCAGTGGCACAGGGGGAATGCCGATTAGTATATTAGCACAGAGTCGGTGGGGGGGATGAAAAACTAATGACAACAGACACTAGCCAAATGACCCTGATCAAAGTTTACATACCCCCGTTTTTGACCTGATAACATGAACAAAACACAGATCTGAATGGCTACTAAAGGTAACCACCCACACTTGTGATCTGTTTGCTTGTGATCAGTTTATGTGTATAAAAGGTCAGTGAGTTAGTGGGCTCCTGATAGACCCTTTTATCTATCATCCAGTGCTGCTCTGACATTACTGGTATCTGAGCCATGGGAAAAGCTAAAGAATTGTCAAGGGATCTGCGGAAAAAGGTAGTTGAACAATATAACCCTGTAGCGAAGGGAGAGAAAAGGTCTCGAACCCGGGTCTCCGGGGTGCTAAATGTGCACCGCAACGCAACTTGACCGCAACGCCAAAGAGCCAGGCTCGTTGGTAAGGCAGTCAGAGCATACGGTATACTCAACCGTAGTGACGGTACTCCGTCACACTGCCTTCCCCTTCGGGGAAGCGCACCTATGCGCTTCTCGCATACTAGCGTCCTTCACGCATTCACCAGCCGTACTTCTCCCCTCCCAGGGCGCCCCACATTCTAGTGCTTCACCCATCTCTGGGGTCCCTCACACCGGGGTCAGCCTATCCTGGAGGTCCCTCATACGGCTCACACATTGGGTACGCCTCCGATGGTCTCACAGTTGCCATCCCACTTCTGACACCATTTGTAGCGAATGGAGAGAACAGTGACCCCACCCGGTCTCGAACCCGGGTCTCTGGGGTGCTAAACGTGCAACTTGACCGCAACGGCAAAGAGCCAGGCTCGTTGGTATGGCAGTCAGATCGCATACTCAACCATAGTGACGGTACGCCGTCACAAACCCATATGGAAAAAAACAGATACATTTGACAAAATTTAAGTATGAGTTATCAGAATCTCATATTAATATTTGTATGCTGAATTATTTGTGTAATTTGTTTTCATCATTTTCCTTTACATGTCTCCATGAATATATTTGTCTGCTGAATTATTTAATCACCTTTAAGTTTTAATGCCAGTGTGGTTGTCTTACGAAAGTTTTTCTATGTATGTGACAAAATGACAGGCGAAGACTGTAAAGATCTACATTAATTCCGGCACAGCAGACATTTTACCCTTGCTGACTTCTCAGTGATTTTTGGCGAATTTGTATGAAGGAAATATAACCTCGACATCTAGGACTATCTACGTAATAGATTACATCTTGATTTAGTTTGACATTGATTGGACATAGTATTTCAGCTACGCATTTTGTTAAGGGAATAGCCCATGATGTTCAACTGTGGCTTCTGCGGTTGCTTGCTGGTTCAATTCAGAATGAGAATGCAGTAGCCTCGGAGGCGCAGACGGCAGCTGATTTTTTATTTTATTAAAACGGCAGCTTTTATTCAAACACATCTAGAGCTGACCTTTGGAAACAACTTTGCAGTGTGTAGGCTACTAGTCAGTAGGCCTACAGTTTAGTGGTCGTGTAGATGGCGCACTGTGTTCAATCTGTCTTTTTGTTTACAAGCTTGCGCCAATGGATAGGAGAAAACTGACAGAAAAAATTCAAACCCACTACTTTCTCCGTTATTGTCTCCAACTTCTGTCACAGAATATTCAAGAGAATCTAAACGTGAATTAATAAATCCATATATTTTTTTATATTAAATGTGTCAATGGGCAAATTCATTTGAAGGGGTTATGTATTTGAATGGGTTAGTTAGTCTATCTATTGTTGATGAAATGGTGCGATTTCGCTCTCTATTCGTAATTAAATAGGCTAATGATTTCAGGGTATTCGCCTAGTTTCTTTTTGTGAACTCGAGAAAAAGCAGTAGATAGCCTCAAAACAAGCTGCGGGCTGCTTCATAACACGCTGACATCACACTAGGCTATGTGTTCTTATTTTTAGCTTATCATGTGCACTGTATGTGAATTACATTTTTCTGATAATGGCCATTTGCGGGTAGTGAGATTCGTGCAGGAGCGCTTTTGGTCTCACAGCGAGTGGAAGGGGAAAGGGGAGGGGGAATGGCCCTCTCCCTAGAGCGGGCAGCTGTAGGCTGAGTGCAACTGATAAGTTGGTGAAGTCTAAACCAGGCCAGTAATTTCTTCGAAATAAGTATACTTCATTCATATTGTGAATCCAAGCATACAATGTCACAACCAATTTTTCCTGGGTTGTGCGAAATCTTGGCCTTTCAAAACAAGGGCATTAAATGGTAATGCAAAACTAGAGTGCAACAAGCGCATAGACCTAATTAATGCACGCATGATGTCCTCTACCTTCAAACCCAAACCCAAACGAACTCTCCTGAGCAAATGTGAGAAAAGAGCATCTCTGTTTTTCCTAGACAAGTCCTTACCATAATATCACAGGTTAAAAAAAAAATTGGTGCCCCCCTCAAGTAACGCAGTGCCCGCCCACCAATTTGCGTCTGGCGCGGGGTCTGTATTTACATGCATTTTGGGGCATGTATTCTGTAGTCTGTAACGGAAAGTAACCCTCCCTACACTATCTATTGCAAGTAAGGAAAGAAAATGCACAAAGTACAAGGAGGCAATGAAATGGTGTAAACAAAGGCTTGAAAAAAAAAAGTTCAAGCTTTATTTAATCGTTTTGTGTGCCGAGAATGTGAGGGGGAAATGCATTAATCAGTCCCCCCAGGATTTCGCGGGCCTTTTTTGTGATTGCTGCGATCAAAAATGCTTGATTTCGCGGAAGGTTTTCTGAAAAGTTGCGGCAGCGAAAATTGCGGGGGCCAGGAAAAGTCGCAAAAAGTTTTTTTTGTTTGTTTGTTTTTTAATGCAGCACATATTGATGTGTTTGATGATGGTAGGTGGTTATAGCTATGCAATGAACAATGCCATATTGCAACTATAGGTTTTCTTTTATCTTGAGGTTGTTTACCATCTAGAACTGCAGAATGCACATTATGGATGGCTGATGGCAATTATGGTTTTAGTCATCAACCCTTTATATGACTACATGCCATTCAAGTTCATCTGTAAACCAGAACAAAATATTATACTAAAAATATATCTGAAATAGTGATGAAAGTGCTGCTCTAAAGCAAAGAAGGAGGGAGTGGTTGTTGCATGTCATCATCTTCTGCTTCATCATATTCATCACCATAACCTTAATCATATTGGGCTTGATTGATTGCACTGAGTAGACTTTATTTCAGCATTAGTAAAACTGTGGTATACCTAATGTGAAGCCATTGCCAGGGAGCTAGCACTCTTTATATATTTAGAAGCTACAAGTGAAGTAGTTCCACAGCAAGAAGCAAGCCATGAGCTGTACTGTTTGTTATACAATAAATAACTTTTCTGTGGCAATTACTTGGCTGAAAGAAAAAAAATCTGCTTAATTTTAATGCAAAAATATAAAAGCCATCTAATAAGCTTTGTACTTCATACAAGCCAAAACAGGATTTGATATCTTAAAACATGGAAAAGATGCAGGCTAGCTTACACAAACTGAAAAAATTTGACTGTTCTGAATTCTGATAGACCTAAAGAATGGGAACCAACTTAATGTGCGTTTAGTGTCCTATGACAAAGGGGGCTCGGTGAAAATCAATTTTGTCGAATTCTTCGTGGAGATAGTTCTAATGTAGCCTACATTAACAATAACTTTCAACTCCGCTTGAATTCATCATTTAGATAACTTGATTTTGGAATCCACGCGCGCGCGCTCACATGGAGGGAGAGGGAGACGCGCGCAACGGAAGAGAGCTCATTCAGTCCTCTGCGTAATTTAAGGTAACACTTGCCTCATAACATAAACGTAATGTATATGGCAATAGCCTAAATGATCAAGAATATTATGATTAGCAGCTGTTTTGCACAGTAATATTTGCACCGCAAAACAAGGAACAGGAAAAGCTCTGCACCCGTTGATCTTTCACTCGCGAGTGATTGGTGATATTTCGAGAAACCTTCCAGGAAGTTGCGGGAAAGGTGTGGTGATTCCTCAAAATTGCATGGCCGCGATGAAGTGGCGGGGATTGGTTGAAGTGGCATTGAAGTTGCAAATCGCAACATCACGAAATCCTGGAGGGTCTGATTAATGCCAATTTCAGCCAAATCAACGTATTGCTTGAAAAAAGTCCAATTGTATTCATTTATAAGTCACTAAATACATGACATTAGTTCAGTTCTGGGGTTTATTTGTCACATAGGCTACATAGAAAAACTTTCGTAAGACAACCACACTGGCATTAAAGCTTAAAGGTTATTAAATAATTCAGCATACAAATATATTCATGGAGACACGTAAATGAAAATGACGAAAACGAAAATTACACAAATAATTCAGCATACAAATATATTCATGGAGACTGGCCGGTAGAGCTGATTAATATTTTATTATAATGAATAATAATACAAATGGACAAAACTCGGATGGACGAAATGCCGGTGGACAAAATGATTGGTCCCTGTGGACGAAACTGATGCTCCCTTGGACGAAAAGACAGCATGGTGGACAAACTGGCGTGGACGAAAAGCGGATGGACGAATCGCCCTGCTCCCATTTTAAATACAGATACTGTTCTGGATTAGCCTTGAACTCGCTCAGTGAGTACATCTAGGGATGAGCCATCGGTCAGACCTCGACTGTGTCTGAGCCGTTTACGCTCTAGGTTGTATTCAGACATTGTGGTGTTTACCCAATTACAACATTATATCTGGACAGTGAGTTATTGGGTGGGCTTAGCGTTGTTTGAATCGCTTATTAGTTGCTAGTTGTACTGTAGTTCAATAGTCGAGATCCCAGACCTAGGCTAGGTTCATGTTTACGTGTCATGCAATGTCGAACCTTTTAAGGGCTTCAGAAATAGCATTTTGAAAGCATCTGTCCGAGTCCCGGTGCACACTCATCTAAAGCCACTGGGCTGAAAGCAGAAAGGTTGGCCAAACTCTACTATGCTACTTCAGACATGTCTCCTTGAAGAAATGTTTTTAGTCATGCCTACAATTGAAGTGACACGAACTGCAGTAATTAATAACATGAACATCAGTAATATACCAGGTGTAATCCCCCCTCGTTGTCAGTGGACATCCATTCCTTCATCTAAGTTGTAGGCTAAAGGCTTGTTTATGGTCATCCGACTAAGTAAACACGTAGACACACGCAGTCGTATTAACAGGCTTTTACCTAGCACAGTTCTCCACCGTGTGTCGTGCACCAACACACCCCACCAGACCCTATTGGAATTACATTAGTCTACCCACAAACCAGTGAAATGATTAAAAAGTAGTTTGACTTTGGTTTGCTAACAATTTGTGAATAAGCCAAGTTATTTGTACTACTACAAGCAAATTACAAGTTTTCTGCCAGCCAATTCTCTTGCCTACATACATCAAAAATACTGTACATCATACATTAAAATACTGCCTGTTGACAAAGCACCCATTTCAAAATCCTACCGCTGTATCCGAAACATCTGAGATTATTTACAAAGATTACACTGTGATCTGGCATGTATACCTACAGTGGATAGCAAGAAGCCAAAACAAAGCGAGCCTACTAATCTCGCGGTCCGTTCCATTACAAAAGTAGAAAAACGTTGAATATATTAAAAAAATAAAACATAAAAAATAAGGCCAACCAATATTATTGCTGAGTGACTCCTTTGAAAGGCATATCTGCAAACAATTACTTGCCATTGGCACAATAAACACCTCAACACAGCCTGTCCTCCAACATCAATAATTCTTCCTAATTCAACTATTTTCCTTTGAATTGTAATCTAACTCTACATGGAAATGTGTCAGACTTACTCTAATAAGGTCTTTGGCTTGCTGGCAGGTCCTTAGAGTTCCTCTCTTCACTGCTCTGCGCCCCTATTGTGTTTGAGAAGTAAAAAGAAAAACAATGGTGATTTAAATGTATGCACATCAAAATGCCTTGGAATTTTTGAGAGGTTCCAACAGCAGGCTACTCCTTTTTCAAAAAGTGTGTGTGTGTGTGTGTGTGTGTGTGTGTGTGTGTGTGTGTGTGTGTGTGTGTGTGTGTGTGTGCATACCTCTTTATCAATAAGAGTAGTGTGAGTTTGTGCCTCATTGTGGTCACAGTTTATGGAACGCTGCAGGGTGTAGATCACGTGATCATAGGAGTGGTGTTCATCATTATACAGCACACAGAAGTACATGTTTTGCTTCACCCTACAGACACAACATTCAGGAGCATCAATTAACAGATAACTGGTTTGTATTATCTATCCAAATTAATTTAGATATGCAAGTTCCATGTGGTAAGAGAGTAAAGTTATGCAACTATGGGTTATGCTAATTCAATTTGGCCAAAAAATTACTTAGGCAAATGATGCTGACCCCACACAAGAGGGCTATTTATTGAATCACTTTGGATTTCTCCTTTAATGTGGGGTAAGTAGTTAGGAAATGAAATAAAACGTTCAAACATTATTTTTGTTATATTGCTGAAATGTTCTACCATCTACTTTCCCTTAAAAGGTGCTGGAACATGCTTCACAATTTGACGTTCCCAAATGTGTTGATCAAATATAGACGAGAAGCAATGTAAAAATAACAGACACATTTTGTGAAAACCATTGTACGTCATGAAAAATACCTAGGCTGGAGCTCTTTGGACAGCTCATGGCTCTCATCCCACACCAGCAGATCGGTACAGTACTGCAGTAGCACCTGGAACAGTAGCTGAGCACGCTGTTGTAGATCTGTCTCGAGCACATTGTCTTCCTGTGAGGACATAACCAGCATCATGCATCATATTGACCCGCAATATCAGGCATGTGTAACCCCCTTTCCTTTCCACCACTACAACTGTCAGACAGTAGAATTGAGCAACACTTTCTTTCACGAACACATGTTACATAACTAATTAATGTCTGTATTAGTGACTTGCATGGCACGTGTTAAGCAACATAAATCATATGTTAGTGTGGGAATAAATTCAGAAATATTCATAACTATTCATGAAGAACTGAGCCTTTATTCTTGATATGATCTTTAAAGAGATGTTCATTTTTTACCATGTTTTACCATGCCAATTTTCTTGATTGTCTATGACGAAACAGATTGGTCCTGTCTCGGATATTTGGCTCATTTAGAATCCCCCCCTCTGCTTCAGATTGGCTTGCTATGTGCATGTCCAATAATGTCCTTAAAGCAAAGTTATGGAATAATTCAAGCACAGCTCTGTTGCACAAGCCTGCTAACTGAATAACATAGCAAGTGGAATGAAAGAATTTGAAACAACATAGACAGAACACGAACACAATAGCGAACAAGCAGCAATCTTTTGGTTTCGAATATAGTATATTACATTGACTGCACGTAAAGTGTGTTCGCATTTGCGTTCGCGCTATGTTGTTTCACATTCTTTCATTTCAATGCTATGTAGTGCAGAAAGCAAGCTTCTGCAACAGGAATTGCTTGAATAACGTCAAACTTTCAATTTAAAATAACCTTAAAACTTTATTTTAAAACTTGTGCAGCTCATCAAGTGGTTAGTAGTGTCCGTTGATGTTCCAAAACAGTGGTAGCAAAATGCTATTTCTGTCATGTTTTATGTGGTATTTTGAACATTCTGGAACTACTTTTTTGACATAGTAATATCAACCAAAGTCCTTCTAAGGCAAGTCCCATCACTCGGCCGCCATATTGGACACGCCTCCGGGCAGCTATTTGGGCTTAACAAGACCAGACCCTCCAAAATGAATGGGGAAATATCCATAAGTACAGATTGGCTGGTCGTATGGACTTTAAAAGTATATGGTGTGAATCCCTGTTTAAATCTGAGTTGAACAGTGCCAAAATATACCAGACAGACGCTAAAACAAAGCTAAAAAGACGTTATTTAAAACGGCAAATTGCTTACTGCGCCTGCGCTGACAATCGCGGCATGGCTATCACCATAGTGACGGAGGGAGTAAACAAAAAGCTAACCGTCAGTCATACAGCGGTCAGTAACGCGATTGGCTATTTCTACAGTAAGGCAGGACTTCCAGTTTCTCTACTCCGCCATCTTTGCGTTACGATCGGCCGTAGTGCATTTCAATGGGAGGACTTCTGAAGTGATTTGTCTCCTCCTATATAAGTGTCTCTGTATCAACTAACATAACAAAAAGGCAAATAAAACTTGATCAAAACTGTGTATTTTGATACGATAATTGAAAAAAGTATTATGTTCATTTTAAGGACATTATCAGGCATGTACATAACAAGCCATTCTGAGAGACAGGGAGCAATTATAAATTCGCAGAATATCCTAGACAGGACCTAATGTCAAATTTTTGGTGTTAACTCATTGACTGCCAATGACGTCTTTAGACGTCAACTGAAATACTGCCGTTCACTGCCAATGACGTCTTTAGACGTCAACTGCGTTTTTTAATGGGGAGGGCTGCAGAAAGACCTAGGGAACCTTGTCTGTAAATATCAGAATTCTCCGTCGAAAATTGTTGTTCCAAATTGATCCTGAGGGTGGCAGTGTGTCACTTTGGATGTGAGATGAGCATAGATTCATAGGTATGGCCAAGGGAGAAGTAGAGAAAGCTAATGACATGGCTAAATATGCCGCTAGCAAAGTGCAGACGTAAATCGGAGAAATTTAGGCAGTTCACACTCGATCAGAGTATGTGTCACTGCCATAGTAGTTCGAGTAGTGTTCCGATCGTGGGAGATGAAGGAGATCAACCTTGGGCAAACGGAAATAGCAGTTGTGACTTGTTTCAGTGCCCAGCTAGCTCACAGTTCCGGGTCAGGTAAGAATTTGCGAGCCAGTTGTTGATCACTGAGTTTTCGCTGTCACAGCCTGTAAATAGCATATATTTACCTTGTTACAACAATGTCTATTTTATTACCAAAAGCCCCCTGTTACTGATGTTTTTGTGGTCTTATCAAAGGAAGACATTTTCCCGATGTTTGACGTGCTAATAGACCGAAAAAAACGCGCATCCAAGACACTAACGTTGTCAAACAAAACGCTAATTTTCTCCCTTTTTTGATAATAAACGGGTGTGTTTGGAGAAAGTAGCTTATGTTCGCCTGCTGATTTCTAAGCAATGGAAAGGGGTAGAAACGAACTTTTTTTTCTGGTGAAAGAAGAGAGTCTGCTCTTTCTTGTGGTAGTTTCATTGTTTATGTAGTCGTAACACATAATATTCTGTGGCTCTTTAAAAAACAGTCAAAATTCCCCAAAACCTCTGGCAGTATGGAACTCTCTATTCTGAAAACGGCTGGCAGTCAATGAGTTAATAATTCTATACCCTCCAGTAAAGGAGCTAAACGTGCTAAAAAACAAACTTCTCCTTTATTAAGGACCTTGGGGACCTTGATTACTAATAAATACCAAGTGCCAAAAAAATATGGACAAAACCAAACTTTATTGTCTGAGTTTGGCTCAGCAAAGTTAAGATTTGGCTCAGTGGTTAAGATTTTTTCATATCGTAACCCTCCACAGTCCCATGCATTTCCACTCCTGGGAGATCATTTTGCTTGCTTATTTAGCTATTTATAACTATTTTTTTCTGATGTCTCTAACAAATGCAGACGTTCCCAGGCATTCGTTTTCCCCAGTGGGAGACTAAAAAATGTTGACCGTGCATACATGCTTGCGTGCGTGTGTGTGTTTATAATTCCAGTCTGCTAAGAACAACAGGATATGGGATATGGGATTATCCAAAATGGATTATTCACCCCCTTAGCTGGACTTACATGTGGGGGAAAGCATTTTGGTCTCAGTGCATGCATTGTCCTGGTCTGGCAACCCCAATTTTACCTTTTAGCCTGATAGCAACCCTTTGGCAACATTACATTTCAGCGTCTAGCTAAAGCTAAAATTGGGGTTGCCAGGCTAAGAAAATGCATGCACTGAGAGCAAAATGCTTTTACCCACATATGCAATGAATGAATGACTGACCCAATTTCTTAGAAAGGTGGAATATTCCTTTAACTGCATACCAACATTCACAAAGTGAACTAAGTCAATGTCTATCTTAATAGCATTATAACAATGTGATTCTGGCTTTATTATGCCTTAAAATAGCGCAACAGTGTAATTTTCCTACGTTTTGATGGAAGCACTGTCTATAGAAATGTCAGAACATTAGATGCATTCCATAGTTGCTATCAGACACGGTGTGTATGGTGGGCACTGTCCTTTATACATACAATTTCCATGGGGATGGAAGTCCCAGTGTCATGCTTGGAGCAGCATGGACCAGTTTTCCAGGCTTCAAGATCTCCACAGTCACAGAAGCCACCACCTGATGATGCGTGCATCTGTTGCATGTGTACGTGCATACACACACACACACACACACACACACACACACACACACACACACACACACACACAACAAAAAACAGAGACAAATATAAGGATGGGTGCTTTAAGAAGAATTGACAAAAATACTGAAACTGTTTGCATCACATTAGGTAACATTAGAGCCTAGCACCAGGCTTGTAGTACTTGATTTCAGGACACAAGTTCGACTTGCTCCTTAATTTGAAAGACTTCTGAATTAACTCAGATTTGCTTACTGATGACTTGGACATGAACTCAGACTTGTTTGTTTACACTGTTCGAACTCGAGGAAGGACTTCAAATGCAATTACATATACTGTACCATATAACTTGATAATGGACAAATCAGAATGCAAGAAGATAAACCATAATCAGAATGCAAGAAGGTAAAGAGACTTTAATGGTTAAAATTATAAAACTAGAAAAGCACTCAGAGAGCGCACACCTCCGCCAAGGCAATGTGATCACAGACACAATATAAATTCCAGATGGTGTTCTGGATCACCGATCGCCACCAAAATCGAATCAGTTCTTACTTGTCCCAATATACGTGTTGTCTGAAAATTTCATCCAAACCCGTGCAGTACTTTTCAAGTTATGTTGTACACACACACACACAAACAGACAGACAGACAGACAGACACACACAAAAACACACACACACACACACACACACACACACACACACACACACAGAGACGTAGGCGAAAACATAACCTCAGGTAATGACAATCTTGTACTGTACTATACATGTACTCGATGTGTTTCAAAGCATTTTGATTCCATTGAAATAAACCACAAGAGTTTGCATGGAGGAGGCATCCATGGGATGGAGAAAGTTGGGACATGTCCCAGTCACAGTGCATAACATGTAAAGAACACAGGCTTTAGTAGTTTACAGGTGCTGGTCAACGAATTAGAATAATTTGAAATAGTGCAATCATTAAATTCTTTGAATGCATTTTTTGTGCAGAAAGCAAATCAGGTGTTCACCGCACCTGTCCTACTCGTTAGACTAATCACAGAACTCGTTACCTGTAAAAAATTTGCTCAGCTGAGCTTTCCAAAAGGCCCATTTAGGCCATTTAACTGTGACACTGTTGTTTTATTGAATTAGAATAATGGAGAAACCGTTTCATTGAATTAGAATAAATGCTCGAATTTTTGTTTTCTGTGAAGAGTGTTCACTGTGCAGTATAAAGTCAGGGTTGAGTAGAATTTCTAAGTTGTAAAATCAATCATGGGTAAGCAGCGCGACCTCTCAACCGGAATAGTGGCTCAAATTCAAGCCCCAAACTAAAATTGCTGAGCAGCTCGGCATCAGCCAGTCTTCCGTCTGCAAAGCTCTCAAGAAAAACTGAAAACAAGAAAATATGATTTCAGGGAGCTCTGAGCAGGCCGGCACTTACATGACCACCCAGTAGCTACTGTAGCTACATTCAATTCAATTCAATTCAATTCAATTCAATTCAATTCAATTCAATTTTATTTGTATAGCGCACAAATACAGTACATTGTCTCACGGCGCTTTACAGACAGTACGGGAAGCATCCATGAGAATCAGGGGCAAGGAAAAACTCCCTCGCTTTGTAAATAATTTGTTATGTAGGAAGAAACCTTGGGCAGATCCACGCCTCATGGACTCAGCCTACCTGCCTGGGGCCTAATAAAGTATCCGTAAAGTCTGATGCATAGATTGACCATGGTTAACACAAAACAGTATGAATACTGAATGTAGTCAGAGATGATATACACATAGTTTGTGTGACAGTCAGGGCCAAGGGATGGAGTCAGTAGTTGGAGTGTGGGATTAGTCAGTAATTGGAGTGGGATCAGGCATTCAGACTCCCCTGTCTCTGCCCCATCTCTTCCCAAGTGCTGGAAAGATGTGCTGTGGCCCATGATTTATGGGGTTTGTTCTTTTCCACCCCACACTTTCAATGAGGAGAGATAGTCACCATTATTTTTCAACATGTTCCATTATCAGAACTGTCAATACGTGAAGCATTCAAACAGCCTCGTATTTGTTATTGCCTAGACTTGAAATAGATGATTAATTCTCTAAAGGCATTCACACATCAGGATATAGAAAGTGGATTCAGCAAGGAATGTGTCAAATCAAAACACCTGGCATCTGTGCCATGTTTAGTCCAGATATGTAGGCTATATAATGGCACCACATAATAGATATATTATATGCAACAGATAATAGCTATGCCGAGGTCTGTCACATGACAAAGGGTCTAGTAGTGACTGGATATGTTGATGTGTACATATACCAGCCACCTCAAATGTATCAACATTTTGATTGGCAAATCGATGCCGCGGAGACTTCAGGCAGTCATACAAGCCAAGGGGGCAGCCACAAAATACTGAGAAAGTGATGATTCTAATTATAATAAAAATTATTCTAATTCAATGAAACGGTTTCTCCATTATTCTAATTCAATAAAACAACAGTGTCACAGTTAAATGGCCTAAATGGGCCTTTTGGAAAGCTCAGCTGAGCAAACTTTTTACAGGTAACGAGTTCTGTGATTAGTCTAACGAGTAGGACAGGTGCGGTGAACACCTGATTTGCTTTCTGCACAAAAAATGCATTCAAAGAATTTAATGATTGCACTATTTCAAATTATTCTAATTCGTTGACCAGCACCTGTATGCTATTTGACCCCATGGATTAAAGCCAAAAATTTAATTTGACTGAAATTTCTATGAAGAGGGGGAGGTCTAGATCTTTACAATCAGATTTTGATGTCTGATGTCTTTTGGTGTCTGATGTCTTTTAACACACAGTGGTGTGAGAAAAAGTTTTAATCTGGAAAGGGAATTATTTTGTGGTGGGAGGAATTGGGGTTGGAGGTGGTGCTTTATATTTTTGGAATACAGGCCTAGTGCAATAATGCTGCCTTCTAAATGAAAATAGTTGGCCTTTTCATTGTCATGCGTCATGAGGTTATAACAAATGCATAACCATACACATGGTACAATGAAAACCTAAAATATATTAGGCTATAGGCTAGGCTTATTATAAAACTAAGGACAAATAGCCTTTATTTGTGAAGCTAAATTTAATTCATGAAATTTTACTAGTCAAATCAAGAGTCTGATCGTAGTTTTAGCTTTTAAAAATGTTATAACAAATCAACATTGGTAGAGGGTGTGTCGGAGGGAGAGAGAGAGAGATGCGTGGATGACAAGCGTCTGCTCACTTAATAAGGGCTACTAAATAATGCTCAATACTGGTAACATGCAACAAACTAGATGTACCGCTTGGCGGTACAAAATATGACCGCCGCTCAGTTCTGCACATTCTCTGCATATATATGATGCTTGTCAACTTGTTTGTATCTCTCTCATGTTATAAATGTGTGTCTGCATGAGTGAGTTTGCTAGTATAAGAGTGTGTGTGTGTGTGTGTGTACCCGTGCGCATGTGTGCTTATGTGTACAGTATGTAGTGTGTGTGTGTGTGTGTGTGTGTGTGTGTGTGTGTGTGTGTGTGTGTGTACCCGTGCGCATGTGTGCTTGTGTGTATGTAGTTATATATGAGCACTATGGCAAGCCGTTCAGGAAAAAAAACCTTGAATATATTGAATGAAGTCCTGAATATATTGAATGAAACTCCGGATATATTGAATGAAAGAAAACCTTGAATATATTGAATGAAACTCCGAATATATTGAATGAAGTCCTGAATATATTGAGTGAAGTCCCAAATATATTGAATGAAACTCCGAATATATTGAATGAGTCCGAATATATTGAATGAAACTCAGAATATATTGAATGAAAGTCCAGAAATTTCGGTGGAATTCTTGGATTCTCTCATAGACTTCAATGTTACAGAATGAGCTTCTTCACTGCATAAATTCGAGTGCCGCCCAGAACTACCTTATTTGGCATTAGCCTCATGACTCCAGGAAGTGGGTGCTCATGATTTATCTCCGTAAAGAAGGATATCTGGTACCGCTTGGGTGGAGTGAATGAGCAAAAATATTAAATAAATTATAGTTTTATTAATAATTTCATTGATTGCAGCAGCAAGGTAAAATAGTTTAGTTAAGTCACAGTCAGTTATTTTGGCCGAGTAGTAATCCAGCTGCGTTACCACCTGTACAGCACAGGAAGCGGCGACGATCCCACTGAAGGTTGGCGTAGCAGCTAGCTAGTGGCAGAGAACTTTTAATAGGGGAGAATTAGCACTCCAGTGGTATTGCGCCTAGATGGCGCGCGCGAGTCAGTGAAGAATGAATTGGGTTCTATGCAGCTGCACCCTGAAATGCTGCATTTCTTTAGATACAATTTTTTCTTGAATAAATGCATTCATGCATGCGGTTCAGAGTAATTTGATTTAATTGTCAGTCCACACATAATATTTTTAGCATTTTTTGTTCATTTGTAAAATCCCTTCCAAAGTGTCTGTCACGTGACACAGCAAGTCTTTCCCTATGGCCATTCACCAGAATAGAGTAGCAGAATGCTAGTGAGTCAGGGGAAAAAACAGCTCAAAGATGAAAAACGTAATGGTCATATGTATTAAATATATTTCATTTTGATTGAAATCCATGTCAAAGTTGCTTAAAATAAAATGCAATCTGTGATATGTTGTCCCTAAATATGTGAAAATTATACATTTAGCCCTATACCTCATAGGTGCCCATTGATTTTCCACTCAGTTTCCACTGACTCGCGATCGCCCCCTTGCGGATTTGCAATTGGAATTGCAGGTTGAATGGCGTTAATAGGAGTGCCATGGCTCGCCGTAAACGGGCTCTGCTAGTGGCGACGATCCCACTGAAGCAGTGACGATCCCACTGAAGGTTAGCGTAGCAGCTAGCTAGCGGCGACGATCCCACTGAAGGTTGGCGTAGCAGCTAGCTTCAGTGGGATCGTTGCTGCTTCCTGTGCTGTTCACTGGTGGTGGTAACACGGCTGGATTAATTACTACTCGGCCAAAATAACTGACTGTGACTTAACTAAACTATTTTACCTTGCAGCTGCAATCAATGAAATTATTAATAAAACTAGGGCTGGGCGATATGGAAAAAAAAGTTATCACGATTTTTTTTCTCAGATTGAACGATCTCGATTTTTAATCACGATCATGAATGATATAACCCCCCCCCCCCCCCCCTCAAAAAAAAGTACAAATAAATACATTTTAATTTTAAACTAATTAAAATAACTGGAATCTTGTCATTACACTGGCTCATATGCAATTGCAAACAGCCTACAGATACTGCAATTTATTGATCTAATTTATTGCAATTATGGTATCCCAAAATGCATAAACTTTCATAAACTGTCATAAACTGCCTTTCAAATATAGTATAGCAGAAACATGATACACATCACTGTAATTTCTATCAGACAAGGTGAAATATGGTGTGATGCATACAATGCATGAGCATACTCCTGCAAGTTTGTGTGATAATGATGTTTTGTTATCTGTTAAATTTCCTAGGTTGCTATGTGCCTTTTTGAGGAATTAAGGGGTGGAGTTTAGGTGTGCCTGCGTGCGTGTGTGTATGTGTACACGCGCGCAGGTGCGAGAGCGTGAGAGACGGTAGCATCGCCGCTGTGTTGGAAGTTCTAAAAGCGGGAGTTGTGGCTAAAACAGCAACTCTTCTTGTCGTATGTGTTACAATAAAGAATCTGGAGTTGAAAATGATAAAACGTCGGAAAAAACTTTTATGTCTCGCATAAGGAACCGTAGATAAACGTTGCAACCGCTAAATGTGCCCCACTATTTCTCCCTTCCTCGCCTGTTTTGCCGTCAACAACACTCTACACTTGCAATTTAATTTTTTTTTTTAACGATCGCGCAAGACTTTCACTCGTGGCTGTCCGCGTACCAACATCTAACTATGGAATGCTCCCAGAATTTCTTAAAGATGATAGAAATGCGTGTGTCTTCATAAATACCCGAAACGACGGCTAAGTTCTCTCTGGTAAAGGCTTGCTCACAGCGGTGCAGGGAACTTTGATTGCTAGCAGCAGTTGGCGCGCACCTTTCCAACATGTAACGCACGTGATCGAGAAAATATGCCCACAGCTGATCACCGTGATCGAACTAAATTTGATCGCGATCCCTAATCGAGATCGTATAATCGCCCAGCCCTAAATAAAACTGTAATTTATTTAATATTTTTGCTTCATTTACTCATTCATTGCCAACCACTCCACCCAAGCGGTACTGACTGGTCACAGGCATTTCCATACTTGTGACACACATAAGATGGCCGCTGGCACTGACCTCGGATGAGGCAAGTTTCATTCAATATATTCGGAGTTTCATTCAATATATTCGGGACTTCATTCAATATATTCAGAGTTTCATTCAATATATTTGGGACTTCATTCAATATAGCCTATTCGGAGTTTCATTCAATATATTCGGGACTTCATTCAATATATTCAGAGTTTCATTCAATATATTCAAGGTTTTCTTTCATTCAATATATTCGGAGTTTCATTCAATATATTCAAGGTTTTTTTCCTGAACGGCTTATATAGAGCACATATGATGTAAATGATTATTTGAATTTTGTAACCCAGTAACCATTCACTTAATAGCACCATCTACTGGTCAATAGTTGTACAGTCATTAAATGTACATATAAATTCATTTATTTTATAGCCCCCCATGGATGAAATCCCACAAAATTTGACATATTCCCACAAGATGTCAGGTTCATCATACACATTAAATTTGGTGCAGTTCTTAGCATCTGATCCAAAGATAGGGGCAATTAAAGCAGTATAATATTGGATTTTATTTTTTTACCATGGGGGTGCAAATCACAAATGACTGGTTATAAGCTAAGTTGATGTGGGCTCTTGAGACCAACATTCCATAAAAATTTCATCATCCTAAATATCACGGGTCAGGTAGTTTTTTAGGAAAAACTGCATTTTTGGGGTTTTACGGGGGGGCCACGCAAAGATGGAGTGGCACCCGGGGACCAAACAAAATTTTTCCGTAAAAGTCTACAGGGGCTACATGCCCACCAAGTTTCATGTGCCCCGGTGTTACGGTGTCCCAGGAATCGTTGACCAAAAATTCAGGAAGTAGATGACGGGAGAAAAAAAAAAAAAAAAAAAAAAAAACTTTGACAATCATTATATGACCGCTACGCTTGCTAAGCAGCGGCGGTCATAATTACGGTGTCACAAATATGGTTAAAAGAATTACCGCTACTGTTTACGTTTTATTAGCAACCGTAAATCAGTTGCCTTACGCGAGTTAGGCTCTGCTGAACCAGAGAGGGTAATTCCATGATCTTTGGCTGAACTGCAGTATAGTTCTCTGTACGTGCAATGTTCTCTGCGTCGGTGGAGCATTGACAAGTAAAGCAAGAGATGTTCTGTTATTTATGTCTCTATGGACAACTTGGCTCAATTTCGATTTTCGACATTACCACAAACTGAAGACGCCTAACATCACGCAACTCTTTGCATGCGCTCATTACTCCGATGATGCAGATTTTTTTTTTGGTAGTGGGCTGATCAGTCATGATCAACGACAAACTGAAAGAGGCATTACCGCCTCATATTTTAATTCTCAGTCTCTGAGTAGAGGTTTTTAACTCATTGACTGCCAGCCGTTTTCAGAATAGAGAGTTCCATACTGCTAGAGGTTTTGGGGAATTTTGACTGTTTTTTAAAGAGCCACAGAATATTGTGTTACGACTACATAAACAATGAAACTACCACAAGAAAGAGCAGACTCTCTTCTTTCAACAGAAAAAAAAAGTTTCTACCCCTTTCCATTGCTTAGAAATCAGCAGGCGAACATAAGCTACTTTCTCCAAAAACTCCCGTTTTTTATCAAAAAAGGGAGAAAATTAGCGTTTTGTTTGACAACGTTAGTGTCTTGGATGCGCGTTTTTTTCGGTCTATTAGCACGTCAAACATCGGGAAAATGTCTTCCTTTGATAAGACCACAAAAACAACAGTAACAGGGGGCTTTTGGTAATAAAATAGACATTGTTGTAACAAGGTAAATATATGCTATTACAGGCTGTGACAGCGATAACTCAGTGATCAACATCCGGCTCGCAAATTCTTACCTGACCCGGAACTGTGAGCTAGCTGGGCACTGAAACAAGTCACAACTGCTATTTCCGTTTGCCCAAGGTTGATCTCCTTCATCTCCCACGATCGGAACACTACTCGAACTACTATGGCAGTGACACATACTCTGATCGAGTGTGAACTGCCTAAATTTCTCCGATTTACGTCTGCACTTTGCTAGCGGCATATTTAGCCATGTCATTAGCTTTCTCTACTTCTCCCTTGGCCATACCTATGAATCTATGCTCATCTCACATCCAAAGTGACACACTGCCACCCTCAGGATCAATTTGGAACAACAATTTTCGACGGTCTTTCTGCAGCCCTCCCCATTAAAAAACGCAGTTGACGTCTAAAGACGTCATTGGCAGTGAACGGCAGTATTTCAGTTGACGTCTAAAGACGTCATTGGCAGTCAATGAGTTAAATAGGTTAGCCTACATATTTTTCTTAAATCATAGAAAGGATTCGCCAAGGTCCGCTATACTTCAAAGCTGAAATCATGCCTGTTTACTGTATGGTGGTAACTATTCTTCAGGCTACCATAAATTTGCTGTTACAGTCGGGGCTTATATAGCAGGGGTTGGAAACAGACTATACTTGAAAATCACTTTATTTTCCTGAATAAATTAAGTACTCTATTCACCTTGCTCGCCTGAGAACCCTATGCTGCGCTGGCTCATAGTAGCGGTAAAGCAAAAGTGGATTTGCTCTGCGCTCGCGCAAACACTGCCTACTTTCCAAGATATAATTTCTTTTCAGTTTAGTCAGCTAGTTTGTACCTTTATTTAGAGACGCATCATGACGTTCTTATGTCAGTTATTTGCAGAAATAAAGGCGACAGATCATTTAGTTGGATTGTTTCCCCCCTTGTTCATTTCAACATTAATAAATCACATAATAAATTTTATGATAAGACGCAATTGACGGAAATCAGTCATACCGACGGAGAACTTTAATCCATGCGACCCATTTACTTCTGTGTATATGCACAATCCTATTCCAAAAAATTGGGATATTGTGCAATCTGTAAATAAAAACAATGAGCTTAAAACAGATGCGTTGGAGGTGACCAATGAAATGACTTAGTTAGGAATGTAGGCTCACAATCACAGTCACCGTCCTTGAAGGTCTGTTGAACAAAACATTGTGAAGTAAATAGTTTTACTTGCATAACAATGTATGTATGCCTTCAATTCTCACAAAGTGTACTGTAAATTAGGAAAAATAAATATATGATTCTCAAGTCGTGCAAACATTTTTCTTGAGAATAATCTTAGGACAACATAGCAATTGTTACCTCCGCCAAGGAGGTTATGTTTTCAGTCGCGTTGGCTTGTCTGTCTCTGTTTGTCTGTTTGTTTGTTTGTTTGTTTGTTTGTCAGCAGGATAACTCGAAAAGTACTTACATGTACCTAATTAGTGCATGTAAACTGGACTGAGGGCAAATTCTTACCTTATATCGATGACCTTTGTGTGTACTGTTCTGGAAACAGTCCATGCATAGCACACATGTGGGGTCTATAGCACAATCTCTGCAAAAGAATAAACAAATAAAAGATGAATCTCACTGCTCTTTTAAATTCTGCCAGGCATTCATATTATGTGTGTGCTATCTAAGTAATGACTAAAGTGAGTCTTTGACAGGACTCTCAAGTATTACGCATTGAGACTATTTATTTGTTCTGCCTCATCCAACATTATTCACCCTCACTGTAGATCAAGCACTTCTCCTCACTTGTTCTAGTTGAGTCTGCCACTTACAGCCAATCAAAAAAGAAAATTGGCTACGCAACAGCCTATCAGAAAATAGCACTACTGTATCTGGGTAAAATGTAACACAGCAACCAAAGAAAAAAAACATAGATGCATCGCGATCGCAATAATCTCCTAAACGTTGCCATTCCCAGCTGCAGACCACGCAGTTCTCATCTTCACTTTGAGCACAGAGTAGGTCATCCCATTTTAATGTTAGTCTATAACAAATCCACAGCTGATGCAGCCATTCCCCTATCCCATCCCCTGTGTCATTGTTGTGTCATTGTTAAACTTTAAGTGGCAATGTTATGATCACAGGCAATCCTTTTGTTCTGCCATAGCTAGTTGAAAGTCTATGCTGTGTGGTTAAGATAGCGTGACTAATAATAAGATTTCTCAATGGCGAAAAATGACTGGTGTTTTCACTCTCCGAAACGGGACAAAACTCGCTTGCCCGCTCTATTTTCCAATGTCTTGTTGGGATTTGAACAATGTACTGTATGTAAACAGAAGATCCACTTCCAAAGTCTCTAAATAAACCCTCCCTAATCTCTGCAATGGAGGCATTACTTGCTTCTGTAAGCTACTGTTTGTTGTTGTTGTGGTTTAGTACAGTGGTTGCATACTTATGTCCCCTTTAATATTAAATAAAAGTAATGAAATGCCATTGCTTTAAATATTTTAATTAATATGGGGAATTACAAACCAGATTCCAAAATAGTTGGGACACTGTAGAAATTGTGAATCAAAACAAAATGCAATGATGTGGAAGTTTTCAAATTTCATTATTCTATTAAGAGTACAAGATAGATGACATGAAAAATGTTTAAACTGAGGAAATAAATAATTTTAAGGGGGAAATAAGTTGATTTTCAATTTCATGGCAACAACATATTTCAAAATAGTTGGGACAAGGCCACGTTTACCACTGTGTGGCATTCCCTCTTCTTTTTACAACAGTCTGCAAACGTCTGGGGACTGAGGAGAGAAGTTGCTCAAGTTTAGAAATTGGAATGTTGTCCCATTCTTGTCTAATATAATACAGAACAGTTTTCCACTTTGCCACAGTCCATTTTAAATGAGCCTTGGCCCAGAGAAAACGCCTGCACTTCTTGATCATGTTTAGAAATGACTTCTTTTTTGACCAATAAAGTTTTAGCCGGCAAATGGTGGATTGTGTTCACCGACAAAATGTTTTCTCAAAGTTTTCCAGTGCCCATTTTGTGATTTCCATTACAGTAGCATTCCTGTATGTGATGCAGTGCCCTGTAAGGAGCCAATTATCACAGGCATCCAGTATGGCTTTACGGCCTTGACCCTTACACACAGAGATTGTTCCAGAACCTGATTCTTTGAATAATGCTGCAGCATTTGGGGAACTGGTGATCCTCTGCCCATCATGACTTCTGAGAGACACTGCCACCCTGAGAGGCTATTTTCATACCCACACATGTTGCAAATTGGTCCTCCAGCTGTCTCTTATATGTACATTTCACTTTTCTGGCCTCTTGTTGCTATCTGTCCCAACTACTTCGGAATGTGTAGCTCTCATGAAATCCAAAATGAACCAATATTTTGCATAACATTTCCAAATGTCTCACTTTCAACATTTGCCATGTTATCTACAGTATTTATTGCGAATAAAATATAGGTTTATGAGATTTGTACATTAATGGATTCATTTTTTATTCACAATTTATCAGTGTTGTATAAAGTATCCAAAAGTCCCTTTGAGTAAAAGTAGATACCCAGCAAAAAAAGGACTTTGGTAGAAGTACAAGTCAGCTGCTAACATGTTACTCGAGTAAAAGTATAAAAGTATCTTGTCTCTACTGTACTTAATTTAATGTACATAATGAAAGTAAAAGTACAAGTATAACATAGGCATAACATTTTACAACATAGGCAGAATAATGAACTGTGAGCTAATGTTAAAGCCCCAATGTGTAGCCTTCGAGAGAAATTAAGCGTAACGCAAAATTACGTATTACAGCTATGGAAGCCTGCATGCGGATGTCGGTCTATTGTCAGCAAAAACGCGAACGCGAACTGCTTTCAGCTTCCGTATTCCAAGATGACGGCAATACATGGAGAGTCTACCCAAGTTAATGTGAGATTTCAAGCCAATACGGACATACGGAATTAATAGTGGTGGTTAATATTTATGAGAAAGGAAAAGCTTGTCAACAGGTAAAGCATATTGATATTGAACAGTAAAAACGTCAGGCTACACATTGTACCTTTAACTGAATGGGGTGTAGGAATAATGAAACTGAAAGTGAGTTTCAATGCCTGATTTACAGTAGTTAGGGTTGACTGCCAACACACTACAATGTTTAAAATTTTGGTGTAGTGTTTGTAGTGGAGTAAAAGTATGGAATTTTCTCAGGAAATGTAGTGAAGTAAAAGTAGGCAGATTTTCAACAACTCAATTAAAGTATTGATAACTCCAAAAACATACTTAAGTACAGTACTTAAGTATTTTTACTTAGTTACTGTACAGCACTGCAATTTGTACAGTATTCCAACTATTTTGTAATCCGGTTTGTATGTCAGCCAAGTTAAATACTGCAATGCCAATTGGTCATTTTCTCTGGAGATTATATGACAAGACTAATTGAGTGTCAGTGTTGCCAACTCACTAAAGAAAATTGCAATGATTTCAGACAGTATGCCCTCATTGGGTTACACGTCAAATGGTATTACCTCTGCAAAATATTCATATCACAATAATCCCCAAATATTTCATTTTATGGGAAAACATTGTAAAAATGTGAAGTATTTTTTTCAAAATTGGTCAAATCGTAGGGAGAATATATGCCTATTTTCAGCATGCAGTTAATATGAAAACCAATATTATTTAAATTTAGAAATAAATATAACAAAATCTATCTTCATGGAATATTACAATAAAAGGTAGTTATTTCATATGTGCCCCAAGATTGAATCTAGGAGGGTGAAATATTATATAAATATTATATCTTTGTTTTTTGGTGGAACACTATGTGACAATATAAAGAGGTGTCTGTTCTCTTTCTTGGTGAAGAATGATGAAAATGTCTTATCAAATTATATGAAACCAATAGAAATTCAAAATATGCTTTTTAACAAACCTCAGGCATGTTTTTCTTTTAAGGTTACAGCATATTTCGAAATGATCATATTACCAGCCCTTATATGTCACCGACCCTAATACACGGTCATGTTTATTTAGTAGCAACATGCAGATTATTATAAAAAAACAAACAAACACACACACACACACACACACACACACAAACACATATTATTTTACCATTAAGCGCAGACACTTGCCCCAGTAATTAATTCAAAGTCAAGGCAACTAGTATTGAAATTAGACGCTTCATCCAGACAACCCCTTCCAATGAGCTCACCTGCATGAATAGACAGTCTCTCCTTCCTTGAAGACTCTACCACAAAGCTGTGAAGTTGTCCCTCCTCTCTGCTGGAGTTTCTCCAAGCCAACTTGTGGTTCTTCCCCAAACAAGAAATACTCCAACGGCAACAGCAGTCGCTCCTGTGCTAGCAGTTCCTCTTCATGTGGCCGAGGTTCTGCTTCCATGCAGTAAACTTGTGGCACCTGCTCCATCAAATGGGTGAGGATGGCGGCACCACTGTCCGATGCCTCCTTCCATCTCTAATTCCAGAAGAGAACTTGAATCAGTACAAAATCATAAAAATCCCTGTGTCTCAACAATAGCCTAGCTCTATCAGAAATTCTGCCAAATCTTGTTTACCTCTGATATTACAGCCTGCGGATATGTTTAGGCCAAGGGGCATAGGCCTAGTCATTAGGCTATATTTTAAAAAAAGAATGGTTCTTAAAGAGACCCTATGAAAGTCCGGTGATGTCATCCAGTAAGCTAAGAACCAAACAAAGCCGTTATTAAGCATTGCTGCCAATAATTCTCCATGTAGAATTGCATAGTTGATGGAGAAAAGAAATGCATTTTCCTGCAGAATTAAAAAATATGCTAAGATCAGATTCATCTTGTGTAGTCTCCCCCCTCCAAAGCTCTGAAAATGGCTTTAAATCCTACATTTTTTAGACTGGTTGATTTCACTTAGAATAACCCAACAGACCTTAAAAGGGAACTATGCAACATTCTTTGCTCAATTTACCTTTTATTTAGCAACTTAAGAGCCATTGCGATGATTCTACAAGACATTTTAGGTCGAATGATGACTGTTCCGCATCCCTCTAGCTCCTCGCGGCGTTTTTGGGAGCTGTGGGGCGAGCTCTATCGGTAAAAATGCGAACTCAAGCCGAGGAAACGAAGGCGCATAACGGCCGGTCCTTGGGTCTTTTCCCCAAACGCATATGCTAACTTGGTTGATATTGAGCCATTATATTGAAAACAACAAGTTGTTACGTAACTGGTTAGGAATGCTTTTCTGAAGCTTTTGGGAAAAAGACACCTGCAAGGAGGAGCTCTGTGGCGAAAAATGTGAGCATAAAGCTAGCGCAAACCGAAAGTAGAAATTGATCTTGCATAGTTCCACTTTAACTCACTAGAGTGTGAAACGGACAAACACCACTTCTTTATTGCTGCTGTTGCTGTCAAGCCAATTGTATAGTCCTCCTTGGATAATTACAATGTGCCTATTGACTAATAGATAGGCCTAGCTTAGATAGAATTAAGATGTTGCTTAGCTTATAGGCAACGATGTACCGCACATTGCACACAGAGGACAAGGTAGGAACAGTTACCAGTGTGTGTAGTGGAGGTAGACCAGATAAAGGTATGAAAAAGGGTAATTCCATGTCAATTCACACACCCTCCCCAGTGAGACCTTTTTTCGTAGGCCTACATGTACCTTTTCATGGCCAAATGAAAGAATCCAAGTGTGAGCATCCTACCTTTAACAGTTTTGGAGATATGACTAGGGATGGGCGATATGGCTGAAAACTCCATCACGATAAAGGCTCAGTATATCGGTTGATATCAATAATTATTGAATTTTTGAATGACCTATTTAAAAGGGGCCAGTTGCGCAAAAAAAACGTAAATTAAGGTTTTTTAGGTTTATACTTTTTAATATAGAGTTATTACATTAAATGGTGACACTGACACGTATAAATATATGGTAAAATAGTGTTCGAGCACAATTTTGTTTGCTTTAAACAACTAGGCTTTAAAGTAGCCTTTTATTTTAGGGTTCTTTTAAACTCCTGAAGTAGCCCATTCTCTCCCTTAAATAAAATAGTCAAAAAAATATTATAAGGGGAGAAGTCTGATGTCCCTCCCACACTGCAATAAATAGACCTACCAATACAAAAAGGTAATTAACATTTTAACTGAAATATGTTAAATATGTCATTCTTCTATTAAATAGGCCAATCAGAGAGGGGCTTTGTGTGGTTTACATTGTAGCCTATGCGGCTCCTATTCTGAAGCAGACTCATTAGCATAAGTGGCTTCAAACGAAGTTTGTTTTGGTACACTGATATGCCCTTCACTTCACACAAGGCTACTTGATAACATGGATTACTTCAGTGAGTTTTATTAAGGTAAGATTGCAAAATCATTCAGCTTTAATGAGTTCAGTAGGTTGCTGACCATACTAGCTAGTTTGAGCTTTCTTTAGTATGTTTACCTTGCTAGCGTTGTGCACCAGCATCATCAAATGTGTCCCTGCTGCCAGGAAACGTCATGTGCACCGTTAGCTTCCAGCTGTCGTACTTTACAAGCTCATATTTGTACAGTGTTGTTCATCAGGCCTTTCCGACTTTTCAAAAAATTTACTCACAGTTATTAATTACGATTGCCCTTACTAAATCAGAACATGAATCAGAAGAAAGTATCTTTGACTAGTGTCAGGCAACATGAAAAGCAAAGCCTGTGCTGCAACAGTTAACTAATAAACAATCAGTCAGTGCGTGCAGCCAATGAGCGCAGCGCGCCTGTTGTAAATGCAGACAGAGCGGACCTAGAATCTGCCCGGGGAAAAAAATCTATCGAAAGTTCTATCGTGCACATTTTCTATTGCTATCGAGCACGTGTCTATTGCGATTCATAACGTTAGGCCTATCGTTTTATCGTCCAGCCCTAGATATGACCCTTTAAAGTTTGGGTACCACACTCACTTTTCAAGTCTGTGATTTGCAAACAAATTTTGCAAGTATATTTGGACACCCATATCTTTGGTTTGTAGACTGACACAAGCCTTTAAATTGGGATGTGCCCTCAATGAGGTCCTGTCTTTCAGATTCTGCACGTAGAAATTGCATAGCTCGATTATTTTTGGAGGTATCACTAGGGTGTTTCTGGGGAATCGTGTGAATTGACATGGAATGACCCAAAGTAAAAAAGTGGGAAAGTGCAAAAGCGAACAGTGCACAGGAAATTGAGTAAAAATTACTTAATCTGCCATAAAATGTAAGGGAAAAAAATGTGTTAAATGTGCAGTTAAAGGAGAGTACCGGAGTGAATTCAAGCATAGCCCTGTTGAAAGAGTTTGCTAAAAGCGCTAGTTAGCGAGTGGAACAAAATAATTTGGTACAGCATAGACCGAACGCGAACGCAGAAGCGAACAGACACTTTACACTGAATCAATGGGACCTGACTGTTGGAAACCGAAAGTAAGATCTGAGGTTACATTGACTCAATGTAAAGTGTTTCGCGTTCGCGTCAGGTCTGTGCTGTTCGAATATCTTTCATTTCATGCGAAATATATTGCTGTTAGAAGGCTCGTGCAGCAGGACTACGCTTAAACTTACTACGGTATATTGCTTTAAGGAATTTTCCTGCACACACAAGAATAAAAAACCACCAGGTTTCACTTATAATGGGCCATAACATGATGGTAGACGATAGGTTGTGAGTGTACATAATTAAAGGCGTGCATATAGGAAAATAATGCATGTTCGAGGTGGTGACACCTTGGGTGACACAGAATTACCCGTGTGAGCTGGTAGGCAATGTTTCATCTGTGGTAAAACGGTATAATTTAAACACAGAAATAGGGAGCATGCAATGGTACTAATCTTGTGCTTGACAGTCCACCATCACTGGGGTGTTTAATCGACAAACCAACTACCAACAGGGCAGTGCAAAACGGTGCCAACTTACAGTGTCTGCGTTAGAGATTTAAAGCAGCTAGCGCCAATGACATGCTCCACAACCCATGCCACCCAACAACTACACACTGAAGTGCCGTGCATTGTAGGCAGGGCCAAACTAGGAACCGAGGTGATGGTTATGATGGTGGAGCTTCCGAATAAAAAGTAGTCGGAGGAAGAGGCATAGAAAAGAAAATGAGAGCATGACAGAGAATGTCATTTTAGGGAAGGTACATCACTCGCATACTGGGGAGATTCCTTTCATTCTCAACATAGCTAAATGCAGCAGGCTATATTACGAACCTTTGCCATGAATAAAAGTTTTTATGACATTTCTAGTGAGAAATGATATCTTTACTTCCATATTCCACATTCAATAGAGGAGAGTGGGGGCAGTTGCAACACTGCTGATTTCTTTAACCAGGATAAAGATAGAGTGATGATAATCATACACAATATGCTCAGTGAACTACATCCTTCTGTCTGTAAGATAGCAGCTTTATCATTCCTTCTATGAGATCTGAAGATAAGGACCCAATGTAAAGATTTTAGAGATCAGAATTATCCTCATAAGTGTTTGCATGAACCTCTGCAAAGTCATATCATATGAATCTGTAGTTTCTTCGTTTTTAACAGGCATAGATACCATGTTTCAAACTTAATGTGTGAACATGCTACAAGGCAATTTTTTTTTTTGCATGGATGGCAGTATGAGGACAGTTGCAACGCATTGCATTGTCCCACTATAGTATTACCAGAACTGTTCTTATACAATTTTGAAAACTCTAGCTATAGCCTAAGCTACTAAAATTGCAAAAAGCATAACAGAATATGGGCCAATGTTTTAATTTCACTAGTATGACCACATTATATATATTAATGCATCACACTAATTCTGAATCATATTATACACCGATTTAACATCCATAAACATGTAAATGACTATTTATACACATCTTGTAGCAGTATGGGTTGATAGTTGACCAATGTGGGTTTAATGTATCAAAAATTTGTTTCTGAGAAAATGGAAGATATGATGGCAAGCAAAATATGCTCAAAAAAAAAAAAAAAAAAAAGAATCAGCTCCTTTTATTTTCAACAGAAATTGGCATTTTGTGTGATGGCAAGCAGAAATAGTTTAGATGTGGTCTGATGCCCAGATTTGGTGGCATGACACATGTAGGCCTAAGCATTTTGAAAAATAGCAAGGAATGACAAATGCTGCTGATAGTTTGTCCAGATGAATATCTATGAAAACAGACGGCTTGTTACACCGGTCCCCAATAAACGAAAGATCAATGCCACGGTGGGTAAGTTTCAGTGAACAGTGAATTCTGTTACAGGCCTCTGGGGTAGAAATTATAGGCCTAGTGTTGCTTTAATATTAGGTCAAGTGGGTGCAGTGCATTCAGGTGTGTTCAATAGCCTGGAAAGTACGGTAGTAGAATATGATCTCAAAATGTCAATATTAGGCTATTGTTTATTGCAATAATTTTTTGGTCAGTCAATCGTCCTGAAAAATCTGCTGTCATTATAGGCATAGTCTGTCATACCCCAAGTTGTGTGCCTCCCCACAACAGCAGTTTTGGGATCTCTCGTGATTGGTCAGATATTTGAACTCATTGCTGGCCACTTCAGAAATCTCTAATGCTTTGTGTCAAATCATTTAAAGCACTTATAGCTAATTTCCTTGTAAGTTAGGCCGAATCCTCATTCCATTTTCTATTGAATGACACTGCTTCCAAATCTCTGCCCTGGTCTCATCCACAAGAGGTTCACCCAGAAACATGTTGGCTTACTCAGGTAGGCTACAATTTAGCAAACACTCGTCAGGCTTTCGTGGGGGGTGGGGTGTTGTTTTGTTTGTTTGTTTGTTTGTTTGTTTTTTAATGGAATGAGGTCGCTAGAAAGGAAAGTAAAGAGCACAGGCGCATCCGGTAGCGTTAGCTGTGGAGGTTCGATGTTTTGATGTCTCTGGTGCCTTCATGAAATCTTAGGATTTCAAATTTCAGGGGGGCTATTACTTAATATACATGTGCATTCGAGCAATTCAAATTCGTTTTTTTTTTTTTGTTAAACTTGTCGGGTATAATTGACCGGCCTAAGTTAGGCTTAACTGAAATAGTCAATTTCGACAACAGTCAGCAGACGACCAGTAAATAATAAAAGAAAAAGAAACAAAAACAAACTTAAGAAGTAACGTTTTAAAACTAATTTCTTCTCTAGAGTCCGCTTTTTTACAGGGTAATAATAATGTTAACGTTAATATCATTAGAAAATGTGTACCAACGTTAGTTTTAGTTTCGGTCAATCCAGTTAGCACAACTGTTCAGCACACTATAACCACAATAGAGAGTAAAGCCATTGCTACTTGTCCACCTGTACAGTTGATACATCTCTTCCTTAGGTAATACGGTACAGTGCTGTGCAAGTGCGTACAACATCAACAGAACATCTCAAAGCAGATAACGTACCTTGCTAAGCTCCAAAGCGTTTACTATATTTTCATCTTCCGCCATGTTCGTTCTGCCGTAAACTGTTTCGAGTCTGCCGCAATGTTGGCCTTACAGCCTGAGAAGGGCTTTGAATTCACGACGGTGATAATTTCCACTAAGAAAGTGATGCCATCTTGTGGATGCAGTTCGAATTGTGACTATTAATGCAGGGAACGTCTGTCTGTGTCTCAGAGCTAGCCTGACAGGCCATCTCTGTACAGAAGATTTTCTGTACTTGTCTGGAAGGGCTGGATTGGGTAGAGGGCGGGCGCAGCCGTTGTCTGTCAAGTCGTCTCTGCACGCGATTAGCCTAGAAATCTAGACGCCCCTAGCTAGCCTAGTGCTCGCTAATATTATTGTTTTTTTTTTAGCTTGCTAATAACTTGTAGTATCATAATAATTGTCATTGCCTGATCTAATAAAGTTCATCTGCAACAAAAACGAACAGTAACAACTTACTCCTTAGGCTTGAAATGATGACAACCAGTTGGGGAATATCAGGGATACATGCAAAAAACTCTCAATAACTCCATAAAACGATAGCGACTCAGTTTATAAGTTCCATTCCACAAATTTTGAATTTGCTTCAGCGTAACAAAAAGACGGAGATCTCTGCAACTCTCTTTTGTCACTTCTCCCTTACCGCACAGGACGTTTTGATTGGTCTGATACAAGTTAGATCTGGGCGCTTTCTTCTCTGCCGAGCCTGGCTAGACTCCTGTAGTGGCCAAATGAATTTACTGCCGCTAGGGGGGTCTAGATTTCTAGGCTATCTCAGAGCATCACAGAGCATAAAACCATTTATCCAACTGACCTCAGATTTGGCATGCATCTTGATATTGGATACGACAGATAGATAGGCCTACTGGATATCAATACTTTGCATCATGTCGTATATGTAGGCTATTTAAAAGGATCCCTTTTTTTGGCAATTTGGCCTAATTGGTGACATTGGTATCAGCTGCATCATTTTAAAAATGCCTCCTTTTTTATGAAAACCTTTAGAAAATCCCTTCATTTGCGAGACTGTAAGCTGCCATTGCAATTACGTGTCAATGCTTTCTGGGTAAAGAGTGACATAATCTGTTACTGATGTGGCGTTTCCAAGATGACATAACTACAAAACGTTAAATGCAGTACCCATAGGAATTAATAGGAACTGTGGCAAAACGTTTCAAAATGCTACGACTGCTGAGTTTGCCAATGGTGTCTATGGCCAGTAACAGCAAAGATGGTTGATTTGGAGCAAGATTGGTAGTAGTAGTAGTAGCCTATGTCTATGGCAGCAAAATGGAGTTCATTATCCCATCTACCAGCTGCCAATCGGTCAACCTCGCTTCTTCTGCTCGGTAGATGTGAAGGCCCGTATAGCCAGTGCAAATTGCATTCCTCTCTGTAATTTATTTTTTGCATTTTTGTATGCCATGGGCATAGATCAGTAGCCTGGGCGAAAGCGACTGTTGACTGTGTCATACAGTCTGGCCCAACGCAATTGAAATAGGTTTCCGCTTGGATATGACGTATTCCCTCGCCTGGCTCTCACGCCTACAACTTTCGCTTTCAGTATTAACAGTATTATCGCAAGTTCTGATCTATTTTGACATTGTAGTGGCAATAAATCCTCAAGATCATGGATGTACCAATTTTGTGAATGTAATTCGAAAGTTGGGGAGAGAATAACAAACGCGTCCTGAATTCGTCCTCCCAAGTGGTAGCTGCAATATCCCGGCTTTATTTTATTAATTATGAGTCTCAAGCTCTTTGCTTCACTCCAATTGCAACTACAATACCCCTAACCTACCATTAGGGGCTGAGAGACCTAATACCTCATACAGCTATACGTCTTACTCTACCTGTTGTACCTAATTGTCTAAATGCTGAAAGAACATCTGAAGGTGATCAGTCTTCAGTGTCCTTGTTAGACTTTATCCTATACAGGTTTTGAGCTGAGGTATTTGACTTACGTATAGTATATTTGGTTTAAATATTTGGTTTTGACAAAGTCTTGGGACTATATTCAGGCGAAAGCACAGGCAAAGCACCGCTGATAGGCGTAAAGTGCCGAGAACACGCCTGAAAACAAAAGGTGATAGGGCATTCTCTGTAGCAGCTCCTTGTCTATGGAATCAGTTACCATCTAATCTCAAATCTGCCCCCTCTATCTCAGCCTTCAAATCTCAACTCAAAACTCACCTTTATACCCTAGCTTTCACCTAATTTTAACCCCTCCCCCTTTTTATTTATCTTTTCTCGCTGCTATCTTTCTCAAAAGACTGTGTACGTATTTGTGGTATTGTTTACTCTGTGTCTTATCCCCTTTTGTGATTATTATTCTTTTTGTTTTATGCACTCTGTACAGCACTTTGGTCAGCCTAATCACTGTTTTTAAATGTGCTTTATAAATAAATATTACTTACTTACTTACTTACTTACTAAAGTCATCACAGCACCTGAAAAGTTACCGTAGTACTTTCTTTCTGGGGTTTTCAGGTGCTGTGATGACATTACGCCTGTCAGCGGTGTTTTGCCTGTGCTTTCGCCTGAATATAGTCCCAAGACTTTGTCACTCCTAGGCAAACCCTTCGTGATAATGGCATTGGCATTTGTACTCGGTTTGAATGTACAGGTGAAACAATGAAATTGGGAAAAATCTTGAGTTCATTTATGACTATTTTGAGAACGACAGGCTAAATGGAAACTCCAAATTACGGCGCTCTATGCTAAGCTAAGCTAACGCTGCGCTTCTGGATACGGAGAAGCACAGGTCTGAAAGAAAAACACTTTTGGTCACTAAATTTCGTTTTGGGGTGGCCTATTCCTTTAAGGTTTTCTCTTTTTTGTAGTTTCAGTACTTCACAAAGTTACAGGAAGCACGGCACTTACTTACAATGAATAAAAATAAAACAAAGTTACAGACAAACGGCTAGGACTTCTTCTTAATGTTGAGATCACAACTCAGAGCAAGTAGTCGTTGCAAGTGTTCAGCATCCAGTCGAGGTCCCAGCTTGACACAAGAGGAGTAGGGGATGGCGCGAGGTCGTCTCAGTTGAAGCGTCCTCCAGAAGCGTGACCTCTAACTCAAAACCCGGTGTATATATACCAACCCGTCGCCATGAACCCCCACTATGTTTCTCTGTTAATGCCGTCTTGAGCAATCATGTGAATTATTAATCCAAATCTTGCACAATTCTCATCCGGCACTTGTGAAACACTGCCGGATGAGCGCTCTGCTCGATTTAATCACAGATGACCTTCAAGTGACATCCCAGATTTACGACTTTTAATATCCTAAAACATGTCTTCCAGGAAGGATACTACTAACCCTACTTGATACTTGCATTAATTAATCACCATTCATTACTTCTAGATATACTAACTCCAAGAACATTCTAATTACATCAATGTCTAACTAAAAACAATGAATTGAAGAAATAAAACATTTCAGATACATTTATAGTACATTTAAAATTAAACATTCCAAGTACATCCATGTTTGAATAAAGTAATAAATTAAAGATTAGATTAAGTACTGATTCAAACAAAAAGAAAAAGGGAATACAAGATCAAATAACAAAATTGAACACTTAGGTAAGATCAATAAACTTCTAAGCCCTAGCCCGCACTATGCCCATTTCAACATAGATATAAAGAAAGCAGTTTAATATAAAGTAATTAAACCTCATCTAAGCCATCCAAGCACATGTCAGTTAATTTCCGCATGCATGTTGCAACTCTAACGGTGGTCGCATTCTTGCCAGCATTAGGGTCAAAAGGGTCAAAGGCAACAGAGGGGTCAGAGGGTGCACTACGCCTCTGCCTGCACCTGCACCTAGCTGTAGCTGTCTTTGACAAGTGGAGAGTGTCTGGTACTGCCGCTGTTTCCCTTCTACCACTTCTGGGTTCCAAAACATCCTCTCCAGGGAAACTAGGCAGTATCAGAGACTTCCAAACTGGTGTAGAAAACGGACTTTACTCACAAAATTTAGGACCCCAAATCCTAAAGCCAGCGGGATCTTCACTGGTCCCAACATGCTCTAGTAGCACACTTAGAAAAACACATCAGAACTGGCTGAATGACTGGGAAGAAAATGTTGAGAGAAACTTGGCAGAATTGAGATATATAATCAGTATCCAAAATGAAGACAGGAACCAAATCAAGGAATTTGTCACTGAGGACACCATGAAAGGGCCCACCGTTAAGGCTGAAATTTATAGCCACTACCTGAACCCACAGGTTCGGCCGAGTTGACAAACACGGGCCACAGACAGGCACAGAATTCACAACATTGTTCCCACTGGACAACTGCGAATCCCTCAATATAATAAAAACAGGGCCTCTGGGCATCCGACAATTATCTCACAGGCCTGAAGCTGGGGGAAACAGAAGAGTAACACAATGAAGAAGTAGAATTCAATTCCCAGTAATTCTTCCAATGATGAAATAAACGCATCTGGGGCCATTCAATCATCAATAGCAACGGTCAGTAACATGGTGGTTGGAATGAATAATCAGCCATCTATTAGTACCTTAGCAAGGCAGACAACCCACCCAACCAGTTCAAAGTCAGCTACTGAGTGCTGCGAGTGGGGAAGGGATGCAAGGTTGTAAATTTGAAGTGAGGGGGGTCAGGCGACTTGTGGCGTTGAAGGGTCCAACAAGAAATCTCTAAAAGAAGAATAGAAAGAGAGAAGAGAAAGCAACACAGGACATTCTACAACATCAGGTGTCTATATGTGTATGTGAAACAGGTGCAATGATATACTTACAAATTCAGCAGGGAGAGTATTACTCCCAATCTTAGGGCTGCTCACCCCATCATCAATAAATTGTGATTCAAAATCCATACAATCAGACATCTCAAAAACAAGAGTATGTCCAGAGCACAAGACCAGTGTTCAACCAGGAATCCGTAGTGTGTGTGTGCGCATACTCACCCAAGTCTTTATGGGCCCAAGGAGTTTGCCTGGTGTGCAAACAATATCCTGATAAGGCTACTGCATGTTCAGCAGGCCTTGTGACTCATCAGTTGATGATTGGATAGTGAGGTTAACCATAGTTAACTTTTTTGTGATGGTACTGCTTGAATTGACCGATCCCAAGCCCCGCCCACTTTTACCATGTCACAATAGGGCCCGCAGCGAACCTCGGACAACCTCGGACAACTTCTCCCTTTCCTGCATAATAGTAGACTATGAGGCTTGCAGCTTTGCCTTGAAAATAAAGTGTAATCTCATATCACAACGGTGGAATAATGTGTTTGGGGACCTCTAAGACCAAAAGCTTACTTGCTATGGATGTGAGGGAAGTAGTTTTTTTTTTTTTTTTACCCTCGCCAATTCGCTCAGGTCATGCCTGCCATTCATACAAGAAGTAGCCTCAGCCAGCCTCGGCTCTCTTCAACCTGCTAAGCAAGGTCAAACTTTGCATGGATATGGCTCATGTAATTGTAATAAAACAAACAAATAATCAATGAATACGGCGAATAGGCTTACGCAAAGTTGCAGCCCCGTAGGCTATCATGAGAGATGAAGACGACGGACAATGATCTGCTTTAATGTTACAGCATCAGTGATAGTGACGGCGATGTTATTAATATTTATTTTACCCTCAACACAAATGCATGTTCTCTCCCAAAGCCTGTGCTTATATTGACACCGTGTTTTAACCTCAATCATGACAATTATAAGCTTATCAATCAGCCTCCCCCAAGGTGAGCCTACAGTAACGTTAGCTATGTGCAGTGCATGCGTTTGGTAACGTTAGGTGACGTCTGACAGACCATTTAAAGGAAGGACTTTACCGCTAACTAACGTTAGGTCTAACATCACAAGAAGAATCGAGAGTTAACGCAAGGCTTTTACACATTTTACACTCACAGATAAATAGTTTTGAAAGTTTACACGAAGCTAAGTAGGAGTATTCCCTACATTAGCTTACATTAACCTACACTCAAAGATGGGCTACATGGGGTGGGCTATGCAGCAGATTCAGTGTAAAACATCAACTTCTTTATAAACACATAGGCATACAATGTCATCCCCATCCAGAAAAATTACTTGACACTTTGAGAAAGTTGCTAGAAATGCAATTTCGCTTGTATGCTTTGTAGGCATCTAGCAACTTGCTAGGTTAACTTTAGGCTGGCTAGGTTACCTTTTCCCCTCTGACCTGTCAAAATCGAAATAATCCGAAATAGGGAAACGGTGAACATTCACAGAGACGAACCCATCACGTTGTCTACTGTTGTTTTTATTGCTGTTCACATTTTCAAACGATAACATTCAGGCTATCTGAACCGAAAGCCATCACAAGTGAACGTATTTACACAGGCATTTCCAGCTCCAGGCACGCTGGTTTTGGCCAAACTTGTCCGAGGTAGCTATACGTAACAATAGATGGGCGGGGCTTGGGATCGGTCAATTATGATGAGCAGTGTCTATAGATGATTTCGACTTCACGTAACAATCAGGCAACGGCCGGACACGCCCACTTTCAGGGGTAAACCTGACCGGAGTGATAATGTGGGTATCTGATCTGCAAGACTACCGGATCTGCAAGAGGCGTGGTCTCGGTAACTGCTCAAACGTTCCGATTGGTTTAAATTCGCTACTGTGATTGGTTAGAAAGCCTTTAGCGGACCATTTATCTGCCAGGGACTTTGACAACTTTGACGAAGGACCCCATTTGTTTACATTGATATACGGAAAGACTACTCCTTTCAGTTGCTAAAGTTTTAAATCAAATTGAATAAATAGGCGATTGTTTTGCTACTTAAACGACCGCGAATGAATCGAAAATACAAAATTTAGACGTGTTTTGATACCACAACCTCAAACAACGATCATTAAATGTACACTAACAAAACTTACCTTAAATAACGGAACCGATCTCACAAGGCAACGAAACTACCCGTTTTGTGTAAAGACATCTATGCAGGTTAAAGCAAAAGCACCACATTAACAGACCATTTGTTAATCGCAACGAAGTAGATGTTCATTTCAACGGACTGATTTAGCCTGAAGTGCTCATCCTGAGAGTTTAGAGCGTGTCAAAACGCCTAAATCTAACGTAAAAACAATAAGTTGTGTTGAATGAACAACAAAAAGACTTCCAGTTCTCTAGTTTATTTATGGTCTAAACATAATACACACTTCAATAAAATGTTTAATTGTTACTAAGCAAATGATGACCAAACACAACATAAGTAATTTTTGCAATATGAACAGAAATGCATGCAAGAAAACATGTAGGCTAAAGACCTGCTGCTGAAACAAATGAGAGTTTTTCTAACAAGACCAACTGGAACAAGACAGTTCTCCATAAAGCAACAAAGCCACCAACACTTGAATTTCATAACTGCATGTGTTGTTCTGATGACAAATACCTAAAATAATGCAGGGCCTATGCACAATGTTTATTGTGAGCACATATTGTTCAGTGTGCCAATTAATAAACATGATTAAGTCATTAGGTGATTGTGTGAGTATGCAGTCATGTCACTGAATACTGAGGATGTTAATTCAATTGTAATTGATGCAGCCATGTGTCAGGGTGACCAGTCTCTCTGCATACTGAGGATGGCTGGTGTCAGTCAAGGGCCATCACAGTATGATGATGCAGCCTGTGGAAGTAGAAGAGTTGGGAATGAGTTAAAATAAATGATAAACAGAATACAGTAACTTTGTTGAACACCTGTGCTACAAGTGCACCCTGCCTACTGAAGTCCAGCAATCTTGCTGTGGTGTCAGTCCCTGCAACGGACATATACATAAAAGTGTAAATTTTAAAAGATTATTTAAATAAAAAGTCAAGTCATTTCGAGTCACATGTCTCAATTCAAAGTCCCAAGTCACAAAGGCCAAGTTTTAGTCTAGTTGAATTATTTATCTGAGATAATCAAGCAAGTCACTCTCTTCCTTGACGCCTCTCTCACTCTCTACCTCACTCTCACTTTCTCTACACTGCATATCTGTGTTCCTGTCACAAATCGTACTGACACTACCCTGACACTACTATGGCATCAGAACAAATTAAGCATATGTTTCATATACCTACTTCATGTACGATACTTGAACTTACTCAAGTGGCCCCAGGTGATTATGCAGTGCGCAGAAATTCACTAAAAAAGAGCTAAGGAATCGTGCTCCCTCAAAAACAGGGTTATTGCTCACATCCAAATGAAAACTCATTTGGGTTAAATAGCCTAAATTCACCTTGTTCAGAATAAATTAAAAACAATTAAGCTAGAATCTAGTATTAAGGGTGGAACTATTCAGCAATGTCCATGTTTAGGTCACGTTTTACTGAGCTGAATGAATGAATGAAATCTCGGCAGACACTTTGACGCGCAACACTGTTCAGTTCAGTGTTTATTTGTCACATACATAGAAATACTTTCGTAAGACAATGTAGTGAAATGTGAGAGAAGAAAGATATGCAAGGCAAGAAGAACAAGATTAGTAAACAAAAGTGAATAAATTGAAATAAAATAAAAGATCAGATAAAGGCACTGCGACATAAAACAACGCAAAATCGCAAAGAACAAAGTTCATAGGAAATTAGTCCCTACAATTAGCAACTGAAATGCAATTTAACTCATATCCCAGAACTGTCATATCCCTCAACTGATATCCCGGAATCAAAAAGAAGCGGTCAACCTAATGTCAGATGCCAGGAAAAAGCCTGGTTTCACGCGCAATGGAAAAAGATCCTTCTCACTGTAGGCCTAATCCAAAGGCTAAAAAAGATAATGCACGGTGGTCAATCATAAAGGAACTAATTTTAATTGTAGTGGGACAAAAGTTTAATTGAGTGGGTGGAATATCTAACAAAAAAATACTTGAGTTAACAATTTGGCGGACCCCTGTCCTCCACATCAGAACATCACAACACCACATTTCCAACCTCAAATTCATCAGCCATGGGTTCTGACATACCCAGGACAGCATGGGTGACATCCGAACATGGCAAAATATGGGCTATATTTCGTGGACCTTTGAAGTGTGTTGATGGCTGAGACTATACTTGTAAGTTGAATATGTTTATTCTGTCAACAAGACCAAAATCTAATGCGATGACCCCCTTAGTGAACAGGTCAGTAACAGATATCACATAACGGTTCTGATTCTTCATTAATGACAGGGGCCCAATTAAATCTACTCCTATAACAGCCCATGGCTCATTGACAACAATTGGGTGCAGCACTTTTTGCTACGCTGACACTGGGGACACTCTGCAACCCACTTCTGAACATCACCTCTAACCTTGTTCCAAAAGTATGTGGCGCTAACCTCTTTACCGTTGTCTGAACGCCATAATGACCACTTCATGAGTCATGACATTCTCTAAGTACCTTGTCTCTCTCTGTCATATTCATACTACCAATCTCAAGCAATCGTTTGTCTTGCAATAAATTCTGTCACCTTCGAAGACATAATTCTTCGCTGCTGTTGTTACAGATCATCTAGTATTACACTGCCCTGGTCCACTGATGTCAGTATGGTGTCTGCTCTCTTTTAAAAAGTACAGAATTTTTTCGTATCAAAGTACTCTATTACAAAATAATGACATGTATGAGATGTAGATGTGTAAATGACGTGAAAATATTTACCTGTGTTACCAATATTACCTGGTAGGGTCCTCTGATGTGGTCCTCTGTTGTTCGCTCATGGTGGTCTATGGTGAAAAAGATGCATGAGATACTGTACAGCAGAAGTGCAAATCCCACAAACAATCTTTATTAATGTAATTCTCTAATGATCAAATGGTTATCTACCACACAAAATGTCCTACGAACAATGTTAGGCAAGTTGCCGAGGTGAAGTTGAATTTTGACCCATCGTTATTGGATTGTAAATAGATTAAACAGACTAAAATGGACTAAAATAGAATAAATAAAGCAAATAAAGTAATAGATAAAAGAGAGTTATAGTGCTGATCTACTGTACAAATATTCACTGGTCTGACATTTTACGCGCAGCAGCATGACAGCATGGTGTTGGGTAAAGAAAACAGCCACACAAGTTATACTGTATTAAAGAAGACAATTACCTAAACCTGTACAAAAGAAAAGATCTTCTGACAGAAGTGATGATGGGGGGGCGATCTCTGTAGTTTCACTTCTTTCCACTCTGCTTCACTGCAGCTGAAAAACATTCAACATTCAGTATTCAATTGAATATTGAAATGAACAACTCTTACTGAATTCACTTTTCCTATTCTTTTGGTTTATCAGAATTCAGCACAATCACATATTTTTCAGTTTGTGTAGGCTAGCCTGCATCTAGTCTGCATCAAGTGTAACGCACCGGCTCAAGTGCGCACATTTAGGGGAGACCACGCAGTGTTCAAATAATAAGAAGAAAGGAATTGATTAAATAAAGAGATTAACAAAGTATATAAAGGATAAGTAAAGATAAAGATAAGCATAAAGTGTAGTGTAGTCAGTATAGTGTTCAGCCAAAGAAAAGTGATGCACGAATCCGTCCATGGGAAAACAAAGAAACAAACGACAAAACAAAATGCCAGGGAGGAGGAAGCAGCCACGTTGGTAGGAAGGGGAAGCGTCTTATAGCACTGTCAATTAGGCACACCTGGACAGACAAACAGGGGAACAAGCGCCATGGCACCCATGTGCCAGTAGGC